>SNQJ01S0094386.1:13291-45333 GCA_010110895.2 Picea sitchensis
TTTTTAATTTTTTGGCCATTTTTGCATAGTTTTGACCCTTTTGCTGTGCTGTGGAGTTAATCCTTGTGCCATGAATGACTGTTTTTCTGTGTTGATGATGTGGAGTTCTTGTCGCCCTGTGCGGACGAAATTTCAGTGATAACACTAGGAATTCCCATAGCTTCCTTAACCCCCTTACAGTCTTCTTTTGGATTCCCACAAACATAAGATCTATTTGTTGATGACCTCACGTCTTTCCCCATAGATGAGATTCCTCCTTTTGATTATTTTTTCAGCAAAAAAAGGAAGGTCGTTCTGAAGAAAGAGATGCATAAGAAGGAGGGGAATATGGTTGAAAATCATAAAGTCCTGATAGATGCACATAATTTGGAGGAGGAGGATTTCTCTACAGAGATAGTAGGTTCCATGGGAGCCATGGAAACATCAAACTTTTTTACCGTGGGAAACATGAGAACAAGGATAAAGAAGAGTGATAACATGATAGCTCAATTACAAGATCAATTAAAGAATGTTGAGGAGAAAATTAGAGAAGAGGTGAGTAAAATCTTGGAGCAAACCAGGGCTTCCGAAAGGCTAGAAATTCAATCACTCAAAACAAGCCTGGACGAAATGAACCAGAAGATACAAGCAAGTTAGGTACAGGTTGCTCAACAAAAGGAGCATGCAAAATAGTTATAGGCTAGGTTAAATTTGATGGAAGGTCAGGTCATAGATCAAAAATCTTTCCAGGCCAAGTCACTGGAAGTGAATTCAAAAATAGAAGTTGAACAACAAAAAATGATTTCCAAGATAGAGATTATTCAGAGTTACTTCCAAGAAGCAGATAATGCCTTCAATAATATTATCTTGAAGGAAACATAAGCCAAAGTAGAAAGGGTTACTCTCCAAAAGGAAATCATATATTCGGTAAATGAAGAGACATCCAAAGCTACGAAAATATCAGCCACAGAACAAATCAGAGGCGAAATCATGCTCAAGCTATGGGAGACCAACATAACTGAAAACAAAAGAATAGTCAAGGAAATCAAAGATGATTGCGAAGAATTTTTTGATCTTTTAGACAAAAGATCGTTGAACATTGGAAAAGGCAATTGCACAGGACTCCTGGGACAGATTAATATCGTAAGACATCAATTAAATTTTAGAGAAAATTTGAGTGAAATTCAAACAGAAATTTCACAGCTAAGAGAAATGGATGTCACCCTAATAGACAGGCTGTTAGTTGAGCCCAACTTAAAACTTCAATCGATAAAGTTTGCAGATAAAGGATTTGAAGACCGTCTTTCCAAGATACAGAGAAAGGTTTATCTATTCGAAGCAAAAGACCTTCCAGAACCCCCCATAAATTTTAAACAGTTCCTGAAGAGATGCATTGAATGTATCAGATCAAAAGAAGGAGAGCCAACAACAAAATAAAAGTATCATTTGGAAGATCTTTACTTCAAAGAAAATAGAAAAATGGAGAAGATCATGCAAACGGTTTCTGATCTATTTTTAACAAATAGTTAGTCACTAGGAATTAGCAAATCACCAACCGTCTTAAGATTGGTAGTTTTGTATAAATAGAATTTTTCAAGACTAAGAGAGGGATTTTTTCTGGATGAGATTGTAAAGAAAAAATTTCATTTTTTGCCATAATTAATACAACAGAGATTAAAGATTCCAGATCTAGTCAAGGCTGAGTTATGTGTTTCTCTGTCATTCTATCTTTTATATCATACCTTCGTTAAATGCTTTCATGATGCAACTTCTATTGTGGTGTCTGAACATTCAGATTATCTAACCGTTTGCAATTTTTCCTCTGTATCAGTTGTCAGTGGATATAAGACCTATGAATGTTTTAGATTTCTGAAATTATATACTTCTTCGAAGTTATCATCCTTCTTTCTTTTGTTAGCATAAAATGAGATTTATCTTTAATTGATGCCTCATTTTTGTTATACAACTATATATTTCTTTGTCTTTCTCCATTTCATGCACAATCTCTTTTAATTTTGACTTAGATACCATAAACGACCTTTATTTCTGTTATACCATTGATTCATAATTTGGAAGTTTTATTTTTATTAATTCAAACCAGAAATTTGCGACCCTTGAAGATATTTTTGGCTTACAAAAAGGGAAATCCTTAGCTTTCATGACTTTTCCAGTTACCAGACAGCCTAATATAGAACCTGGTCTATTAGATCAGACAAGCATAGCGTTAAACCTATTCAATACCATCTTACAAACAACAAATACCCGGGTAGAACTTGAATGTTCATGGGTTGTGATTGAAAGGGATATTAGTATCCAAGAACAATGGGAAGCTAGACAAAGACAGTTAAGAAACCAACCCTGATCTCACTTTTTATTGAACTGATATTTTTACCCTTTAGTTATTTCTACCTTTTCAGATGCCTTGAAGGTATACTTTAGATCCTTAAAGTATAAAATCAGGAACAACACCTCCAAAGAAAATCTCGTGTATATCAGTAAAGATATACTTTCCCAACCAGTCCTCTGTGCTAAGTTTAGGGTTCTTGTTCTAGGATTATGTGAAGTACTTTTCTTGTTCTTCTATCCACTTCTGAATCTTTGTCTTCGATGGAAACCACTTTGAAATTCCCTCAAAAATATCCCGGTCCTGACAACAAAACCATTTTTTGGCACAAGGGAAGACCCAGGGTTCGACTCAACAACGCACCAACAAGCCCTAACTACTAGCCCTTTCGGCAACACCTGCGAAGCAGATGCAGTCTCAGCCAAAGTAGAAATAGGGGGTTGCAAGGCACATGTGTCTACAACCAGAGGGAATGCAAAGTGGATCCAACATAATAATAACACAACATCTAGATATCATTTACCAGCTTAAACCTACTTCGCACCGTTATATCTTAGATCTAACACAATAATGCAATAACATAATAATCAGAAGGTAAAAGAGCACAAAATCAATCACACAGAACAACAAGATATACATGGTTCACCCTCTCCCTAGGGCTATGTCCATAGAACTGTGTCTCTTGATATTATAGGAAAACATTCAGTTCTATCTGTGCTCTTAACTTGCAGATCTCTCTCTTCTTCTCTCTTTCTCTCCCCTCCTTGTGCACTTAGCTGCAGGGTCGATCTTCTCACTCAGCTAAAGATCATACAATACCAGAAGGCTCTCACTCTCAGCACTTCTCTCTCTCTCAACAATAATCACTCTACCAACAATAATCACAACAACAACTCACACCGAATTCCCCAACTCTCAACACGAACACGAACCAACAACAACTCTTCTTCTCCCATATAGGTTCTTATTTATACCTTACAATATCTCTCGGACATCCTTAGGTCAAAACCTAGGTTTCAAAACCCTAAATACCAAAACCTTAGGTGTCTAAAACCCCAGGTCAACTCGACCCACTTTGTTTGGGCTTCACTAGCCTGTCTTTCCATCTTTCCTGCGAGGTGCTCCAAAGCATCCATTGTTATATTTTTCCACTTGCTGAGTTGTCCACAATCCATCTTACTTGCTGATCTGTTATCCTCGATCTTCTCATCCAACTACTCATCTTCACTTATTTCACTCCTTCTTTTCTTCTTGCTTAACCACTTCGACCTGATCTCAGTCAACGTTCCTTCCACGCAGTTCACACTTCACCTTTTCTTTCATAATATTCTCTTTCTTCTATAACCAAGGGCCAAAAAACACCCATATCTATGTTCGTTAAGAGAGCAGACAAACTGAATTTATAAGAAAACTTTGAAGAAGCCAAAAAGGTTGAGTTTGAAATGCTAGAATGTAAAGAAAAATCTAATAAAAATGATAGTTCACAAACAAAGAAAGGTATCATACCAACAAAACCACAAAATAAGGTGATATTATTATAATTGAAATAAATAAGAGGAGGGGATCTTTCTCTAAGGAAACCCTAGACGCATTGGGTGTTAGGATCTCTTTCTCCTATAGTTTTCCCTACCCGTGGCTGCAGTAGACAAGCAGTTACTTTGGTGTGTGAGGAGGTTGGAGTTAGGAGAGAAGTTATTGTCGGAGTGATGGATACCATGGGGGGGGGGTGTTATGATGGTTAAACAGACCTTGTATACTATGAAGGAGATCCATCAGAATGAAAGTCGATCTAGGACTTGCCGGTTGATCACTCTTTCGCTCTTGTGTTAGATCCCTTGTCTCATATTGTCAGAGATCTAAGTGTTGTGCCCTTTTTTTCTATCAGGCTACAATCTCAGGATTTGGTTTGTGGGGCTACTCTTCCCCGAAAAGCCCCATCAGTTGGTGGTATGTCTATAGGCCTGGAGTCCAATGTGACCACCCCGAAATATTTACCACCCTACTCATCCTAGGAAATCACATCCTCAAGAGGTCTGGCTTCCAATTCTGGTGCATGGTGGATGAATTCAAGATCCTTGCACACGACTCGTTTTGATGGTATTTTTCCAAACAACCCCTTTCAGACTTGTAGCAATCTCTTGATCAACAAGAAATAAAGGATTTTGATTCTATTGACCCTATCTTTGATCACACCCTTTTTCATCCAGCTTATTTCTCCCCTCAACAGCTTTTTCCAACCACCCTAGAAGTCAGTAAGTCTTTTTCTTTGGATCCATAATTTTTTTTTATGGAATATCCCTCTTGTCCAGTCCAGGGGAGGGTCGAGGGGGGTTTGTTTTGGGTTTATTTAAATCCAACAATGAGAAAGGAGGGTTCCTTCAGGAATAAGCATTTGGAGGTATTAGGGGAGAATCTAGCTGCTAAAAAAAAAATCTCCATGTCGGAGTTAAAATTGTTCCTCATTCGCATAAACTGTCCCTAGGCGACAACATCATGCTTCCCAAAGTTTCAGATATGGCTGAAAGGTTTGTGGTGAGAAAATAAAAGGGTAGACACTTAGGTACCACTCAACAGACGGAATGGGTCCAAAATAATTGGGCGGACACTCTAAACCAGTTACTATTGGTTCACATTCTTGTAAAGGGTTGGTTCATGTTCAAGTTTTAGAATGCGAGGGACATGGAAAAGGTTATGAGAATTCCTTGGCATATATACTCAACACCTCTTCTTATGAAGAAATGGTTTCCTTTCTTCGACGCAATCCATGAGTGCATCAATGAAATTTTGATCTAAGTTAGGCTATCGGGATTTACACCAGAGTGTTGGACGGTGAAATGTTTCAGAAAAATTGGGAATACCCTTGGCACCTATTTGGAAATTGACATGTCTTTTATCTCCATTAGGAGGATGTCGACGGAAAGGATCCTGGTCTCTCTTAATATTAGAAAAGGCCTCGATGAAGACTTAGAACTGTCCTAGGGAAACAAGGTCTTTTTGTAGAAGATTGATTATGAAGGCATACCCTTCAAGTGCCATCGATGCCACAAACATGGTCATCGAGAATCAGAGTTTTATTTTTTAATGTGTCATAGAAGGACCTCCTCCCCAGGTGATAAGTTAGGGAAAATAAGATACCAGTCCCAGAGGGAGGTCTCTTGTACTAGCCCCTTAAAGCTTGGTATATTGTATTTGGTTTATCATGATGCATCTTTCCAAGGTTTTAGGTAGGATCAGAGGCACCAGGATGTGGACGCTTCCACTAATTTGAGATCGGGTTCAAGATTCAATAAATTCACTACAAAGACTGACTCAGCTTCAGGATGTCTACTCTGGAAGGGCATTGAAGCTCATATGGGTATGCCTCCCAGGCCTTTTTCTTCTTCCTTAATTTTTTAATTTTAGTCTTTGTCATTTCTGGGGAAATATTTGTTTGGCCCTCTAAAGAATATCCATTTCTCCCTGGAATATCATCACTCTTTCTCCCCCTCATCCTTAGAGCCCCCTTTGTCCCAATTCTCGTTGGCCCCTTTCTCGGTCTATCCCTCTTCCTTTTTACCAACCGCTCACAAGAACCCTCAAGGATCTTCGAGGAGGAAATAGTTCGATACCAATTGAGAAATAGACCTATTCAGGTCATTGGAGAGTTAACTCAAAAATTGGATGGCCTGGGTTTAAACCCTATGCTCACAGTTTTAAGTAAATGGAGAGGAAGAAAATATTTTCTAGCAAAAGCTTAGTCTCGAGCAGCCACTGACATGGAAGTGGGACGTCAAATTTCCATCACATGGGCCCTTAGAGAAATGCCAACCCCAAGAGGGGGTTCAAAATTAAATTTATCTCCTTCAATTGTACAGGTTTGGAGAACCCCTCAAAGAAATCCACCCTCCACAGGCTGGTGGAGTCAACTCAACTGAACATCATCATGCTTCAAGAGACACTAGGGGATTCAAACTTAGTGGTACCTCTTTTGGAAAATCTTTTCATAGGTTGTCATTTTGTAGGGTTGGATGCTTCTGGGAGATCAGGTGGTTTGGTCATGAGTTGGAGGACCAAATCCATTAAATTGGAAAATTCATGGGGTTTTGGCTATAGAATTGGAATGATAGTTAGAGTGGAGGACCTTTGCATGGTGTTCACGATTCTAAATGTCTATGGGACATCTCAAGAATGAAAAAGGTTTTGGGACCACCTTCTAGACAAATATTTCACAAAGGAAAGAAATCTCATTCTGGGGGGGGACTGATGTGAGTGGAAAATCCTGCTTACAGACTTAGCATTTAAGACTCTAATCATGCATGCAGAAAATGAACATTTAAAGGCCTCTACTTTTTCCTATTCTCCCAACACAAAACCCCACATTCATGCGATACAAAGGTGCAAACAAGATTAGGTATCTCTACCTTGAATCCTGCGTTTGATGTCGATCCCTTCGCTTTTACTCACTCTTTGACTACAAGCCTCCTCGAAAAGTTGACCTGCATTCACACATGGACAAACAGAGAGTTGCAAACATGCATTTCATATACTAATTGTTGGGTTAGATATGACAATATCATAAAATAAATACACAATTTGAACACATGATATGGTGGGACAAAAAAAGTTTTCCTTTTTGTATTAATCTTCACAAGAGTAAACTTACAATATGTGGTTGACACTGCTCCTTGAACCTGGTCCTGGGCTCCTCTTCACAATGCACCAACTACTCAACCTCACAATACAATTATAGGAAATTGGGGCAAATGGGGGATAAATTTGGGCAGAGTTTCTATACTCTTCTTCTTCTCCCTTCAAATGGGACCCCTACCCCTTCTTTTATAGGTAGTTATCCGGTTGAATGACTGGCCATAGGCAGTCAAACAGTTTTAGCAATTTCCTGAAACTTTGTTTCCCGTCTGCAACTTTCCATTTTTCGTGCTTTTGTCAGTATACATGGGCTATATAAGGCCTGCATGCATATTGATGTGTGAATACGCGGGCTATAGAAGGCCAGAGCATGTGTGTCTCAAAAAAGAGTGTTTTTTAGAAGAGCTTGGCTCAAGGAATTGGCAAATAGTAGGGTCTGAGGCCAAGTATGTAGACTGGGTGCAAATTAGGCTTACAACAGGGACTTAAATTTTTCTTAGGGTCCTGCAGAATCATGCGGACATAGAGCCCAAGAGGACGCCCAAACATATTTTTTAGATGAAAATTGGAAGCATCTGACCTTATATACATTTCCCATGTTAAACTGCATCGAACATGGATAAATAAGAGGACGGGGGACGAGCATATTGCTAAAAGTATAGACCATTTCTTAATATCCAACCACATGGTGGATGAACCTATTCTTCTCAAACAATGGATGGGCACTGGAGGAGAATTGGATCACTATCCCATTTTTCTATAGGTTACAAGAAACACAAGAAAACCAACAAGCCCTTTTAAATTTTATTCGACTTGGCTAAAGGAGGAGGACTTTATCAATCTAGTAAAATAATTATGGATCCCTCTAAACCAAGATAAGAGGGAATTTTTCCAATTTGCAAACAATCTGAAAACCTTCAAACATGCCACAATCAAATGGGAAAGAAAGAAAAAGCAGGTGATGGAACAAGAACTCATCAGCACAAAGGTTGAACTGCAATCAATCTATGATACTGAAAAAGGAGGTTTCTCATCTCCAGGAGACAAAGAGGCTTTATTGAGGTTAGAAAAAAAGAGAAGACAACTCCTTCAATCAAGGGAAGAGGAGTGGAGACTATAAATTAGGGCCCTTTGGATTCATCATGGGGACAAGAATACAAAATTCTTCCAAGATTATGCAAAAGGAAGAAAAATGGCAAACACAATTTGGGGACTAAAGGATCCTACTGGGCAACAACTCACTTCTTTCAAGGACCCGACATAGCTTGGATCCCAACATTTTCAAACTTGTTTCTTTGTTGAAAGATGAGAAACCCTATATGCCATCATTAAAATTGCCCTTAACTATCCTAGATTTGTGGAAGATTAATACAATAGGACTTTAATGGAGAAAGTCTTTGAAGAAGAAATCAAAGAAGTGGTGCTAAATTTTCAAAAAGACAAAATCCCAGGACTGGATGGGTGGTCCATGGATTGTTTTTCAATATTTTTTTTCTTAGTACGAAAGGATCTACTCAAATTCGTAGAAGAGTCAAGGATAAATGGGTATATACATATCCCTTTCAATTCTACCTTCATTTCCATCATCCCAAAGAAGGATGATCCCATTTCAATGGAATACTTCATACCGATCTCACACTGCAACTGTGTCTATAAGGTGATAGAAAAAATCATTAGCCGCAGGCTCAAAGTGGTCCTCTCAAAATCCATTTCACAAGAACAATTCGGCTTTATAGCAGGAAGGCAGATTCATGAGGCAATTGGTGTTTCCTAGGAGGAATTACACACCATGAAGAGCCAAAACACCAAAGGGGTAGTCCTCAAAATATCTCTCTCAAAAGCCTATGACAGAGTCAATTGGATTTTTTTGAGGATGTTGTTAACTCATTTAGGATTTACTCTCCCCTTTATAAATTATATTATTAGTTGTATCATGTCAGTGTCCTTTGCAATACTCATAAATGGTGCAGCTTCACCCTTTTTCAAAGCAAAGAGAGGACTCAGGAAAGGTTGTCTGTTGTCCCCCTTATGTTTTCTAATGATAGCAGAAGGGCTTAGTTGGGCTTTACTAGAAGTAAAATGCAGAGGGGATTTTCAAGGGGTCTTTTTCTTGAAAACCCTTAGACTCACTCATCTACTATTTGTGGACGATGTGCTAATTTTCTGTAGTGGAAAAAGGAGAGACGCAGAGACTTTAAAGAGTATTCTAGACCTCTTTAGTCGAGCCACAAGTATGCAGATCAATGGTAAAAAATCCACCATATTTTTTTACCTTATGGAGGATTAGGAGGTAGAAGTATGCAAGGATATTTATCCTTTTGATGTAAATCCTTTTGAAGGGATAAAATATCTTAGGTTCCATCTAAAACCTAACAATTACAAGAAAGCTAATTGGGTCTGGATATTAACCAAACTAGAAAATAGCTTGAAATCTTGGAGCTTTAGATGGCTCTCTAGAGATGGGAGATTGATCTTAGTAAAGACAATTTTGGAATCCATACCGATCTATTGGGTCTCACTTTCCTGGGTCCCTAAAGGAATTCTGAAAAAAAATCAGGAGGCTTTGTTTTAGATTCCTTTGGACTAGTCAAAAGGAAATTTTTTGTGATGCCCTGGATACAATAGGAAAACATAACAACCCCAAATATACTAGGGGGGTGGGGTTTAAAAAACATACACATTTTTTCAAAAGAACTTGCACCCAAGGTAGGGTGGAGATTGATTACCACTTAAATTCTTTGGACAAAAGTGGTTCTCCAAAAATATATCATCCTAGATTTCGTGTTGGATTGGATCATAAGGCCGAACAAGGAGACCCAAAATTGCTCAATTATTTGGAAAACCTTATTAAAATATTTTCATGTCATAAATCAAGGACTAGCTTGGAGGGTGGGAAGAGGCACAAATTTCATAACTCGACAAGACCCATGGCCAGGTAGAAACATGGATCATCTACTCCCGCAATCTGTTATTGAATCTCTCCAAGACATGGGACTTGTTCACTTGGATCAAGTTGTTGATAGGAATAGAACCACAATATGGGGGTAATAATGGAAGGGGGTTTGCAGTTGGGGTTGGACAAGGAATTTTTGGAAGCTTGGAATTCCCATACCAGAGCACTAAAACTAGGCCACATCTGGATTAATGATAAAGAATATGAGCTAGTTTGGAAACTTTGTCCCTTTGGACTATACACCCCAAAAGTAGGATACACACAAATTCATTTAGATCTCTTACATCCTAATACGGCCTGGTGGTGGAAATGGATCTGGAGAGTAAAATTCCCACTTAAGGCACGCCTCTTCCAGTGGTGTTTGATCAAAGAAAAGGTCCCAAATTGGGATAGGATGAAGCGAAGAGTCCTGGAAGGACCTGTATGGTGTTCCTTATGTAAAGGTGAAGAGGAAACTAGCCTACACATGTTCCTTGATTATACTTTCATCCATCAAAACTGGGCAGAATCCTCAAGGGCTCTTAGACAAGAATGTAAGTCGAAATATACATCCATTGAAGAGGCATGGAAGTCTTCACTGCAGGAGCGCAAAAATCGTAAAATAAAATATTCATCTCTTCTTATCAACTAGGGTATTTGGTTGGCCTGAAGCTCTTATATTTTCAAGGATAAAACATCCCTACCTGAACAAATAGTTGTACAAAGCCTTAGAATTCTCTCTTTTTTCCCACAAGAAAAAGAGGCCCCACAACCGAGACAAATAATAGAAGAACATGTAGACAAAGTGAGGCCTTGGGCATTCTTTGATGGTGCTTCACAAAATGAGGGCTCTCACTATGGGGGTGGATTAATGTTTTTCCTATCAGAGTCTCGTTGTTTTAAGCTCAAATGGGGTGTAGGACTAGGTTCCAACAATTATGCTGAGCTCATGGTCCTAAAACTATTACTTACCTTTGTCGAGGGAAATGGGATTAACAATGTTCAATGTTTTGGAGACTCAATGGTGATCATCAATTAGATAAGAAAAATTCAAAAATACCACAACATTAGACTCCGACCTCTTCTTGTAGAAGTGTTCATAATATTGGATACTTATAAAAATTTCTCCATTTGACATGTCTATAGGGAAAGAAATGAAGATGCCAACAAACTCTCTAAGGAGGGTCTTCTCTTGGTTCATGGGCAATGGCACATTTTAGAGTCCAGATATTGAACAAATTTTGCCTATTACCATCGACCCTTCATTGAAGAAAATGACATGGGAGGCTCTATTTCACAACATTAACAACTATTCATTCTCATTTTTTTCTCCTTTTCACTCATTGCATGCTACAGAGAATGAATTCAGATATTTTTTCTTGTATGGAAATTCGTGGACCTTCCAAATAGATTGTATGAGTGGTTAACTCTCATGACCAATTTGTTTTTTTGATGTCTTGATGTGTATTTTCTTACAAAACTGATATATATTCTACAGTTTTACATCAACACGGAGGAGATTTATTACTCCTCCCTTTTTGTATATATTTTATCTGGACTATGCAATGTTTTGCATATTTTACCTCCTATTCCAGATATGGACAGTTTATTAGGCAAAATTTTGTGGTTATGCAACTGGATGCTTCTGGATGGGGCCCCCTCTCTTTGTTTTGGAAAAAATTCATGGCTATCATTCTTTCTTCATAATGTAATTTTTATCAAAATATGAATAAAATTTACGGTTTTTTTCCTCGAAAAAAAAAACACAAAATAAGTCTACTCCTGAAGGAAAATAAATTGTTTCTATGGATCTTGAAAACCTGCAATGACTAATCAAAAGATTGACTAATGAAATAATTGACATCAAGAAGAATACTAGGGAAGGTACATCAAACGCTATAACTTACAGACCATTCTTTAGAATGCCAATGGATCCTAAGCCACCCGAATTACCCACTCCTTCGACAAAACTAAATTTAGATTTTGAAAGTCTGGCTATGGAAACTTTTGGTAATTATCATCAAGCTAATGACTGAGAAAAATCATTCCCACAATGGATTAATGTGATGGGTCTAGTGGAAAATCGATTCCTTGATGAATATGTACAAACCGAAGAATCTATAGAGAATACAAAGGGATTAGTTGAGGGTGAGAAAGAAGAATCCCCTGAAGAAACAACTATGGTCCTTTGCGATATTTTTCCAAAGTTAAATCTAGTTCATGATGAAGAAGCAAACACAACAAATTGTACTTCAAGTGATTATAATCTTAGAAGTAAAAGACCTATTCTTCAACAATATTCTTCTACTCTTCAGAAGTCTAATATTAAGAAAACTCAAGAAACAATAACAAGGCCTTTAAATTCCAAAAGTGCAAGCAAACCTTCAACCAATAATCAAGACATAGTTCCCATGGAATACAACATTGTAGAAGATTTAAAAAAAATCAAGGAAACCATTTCAATTTTAGATTTATGCAATATCTCGCATCAAAGGAAGTTATTGTTGGACGCGTTAAAATAAAATGGTACACCTATTGCAAGCACTTCAAGGAATGTAGTCAAGGAAACAACTAATAATGTACAAAACACAATTGTTAATGTTGCCTTAACTACTAAGAAATTAAAGTCACAAACCCCACCTTTTTTGTTAACTTTTGAATTTTTTAATAAAAATGTACATAATTGTTTAGTAGATTCAAGTGCTTATTCAAATGTTATGGCTTATTTTGTATCTAAGAAACTGAATGCAAACCCCTCAAAGTCATCAACCCATATCATTCAACTGGATAGACCATAAGTCAAGGTAATAGGATAATTAAAAGAAGTTTAGATTAGAGTGTCCTCAAATCCGAAAGTCCATCAAATTATCGACATTGTGGTGGTGGATATTCTTGAAACTTATGGTCTTCACTTGAGAAGGGACTAGTCTACTAAGCTTCAAGTTTATTTTGCCTCTGATTGGTCACATATTTGGTTACCTTGGAATGTACAATCAAATAAGATCATAATTGATGGGAAACTCTTTATGAAAAATACCGTTAGAGATCTTGAAACTCCTAATGAAGCATCAAATTATTGTTTCCCTATCCTTGATAATTACAATTTTAATTCTTATTTTGGAAATTTTGTGGCTGGAATTTCTCCTATTCCTGAAAATCAACTTCAAGAGAATGTTTTTGAAGAACCACATTTTGATTTTCTAAATGTAAATATTGTAAATAATAATGAGGATATTAAAAAGAAAATTAACATAGTGATATTTGGACACTTTATTTTGATGGGTCCAAATCACAAGAAGGATCGGGGGCTAGATGTGTGATTATTAACCCCGAGGGAAAACATAGTTTCATTTCTTGTAGATTAGAGTTCGAATGTACAAATAACATTGTTGAATATGAAGCTTTAATTCAAGGTATTAGGAAATAAATTGATATGAATGTAACAAAATTGAAATTTTTCAGAGACTCTAAAATCATTGTTAGGAAAATTAGAGACACTATTCATTGCAATTCCTGTCATTTGAAAGGTTATCAACAAGAAGCTTTGAAATTAATTGATCATTTGGAAGATTTTAACATAATTGCTATTTCTAAATATGATAACAGAGTTGCAGATTCATTAGCCATTGTTGCTTCTAGAATATTTCCTTTGGAAGATTTTGAGGCGAGCAAGTTTTTTGTTCAATTGTTTTATAGACCTTCAATTTCAATAACATTGATAATTGGAGAGTCTTTGATAGTGATTAGCAAATTATTGAATTCCTAACAAATAAAGGAACTTTTGAGGATATTGAAATTAATGAAGAGGAACATGAAAACATTTTGTTAGCAGAAAATAAAAATAAAAAATAAATAAAAAATAAACATGTTATTCCTAAAAGTGTCATCACATTGGGAAAATATTTTGATTTGCTAAATAGATTTAAGAAATCACCAAATGTTTAAATTCAATGTTCATCTTTTAAACATGAAATTATTAATTTGGGTACAAATGAAAATCCGGGGAACAATTGTGTGATAAGTAAATCAAATCGGTGTAACTACATGATAACCCACTATTGTCACCATAGTAGGAAATCCCCACATTTTAGTAGTAAATCAAATCAGCATGACAAATTGTGCAATGACACATCCTATAGAAATAAATGCATCAATGCTTAACACTTCCACCCACACCAAGGAAGGTTAAAATATTTTTAAAAATATAATCCATTTTTAAAAAAAAATATATTAGAGAGACATATATATTTCAACTGCACTAGTGCATAACAATACCAAGTGCATCGATGTAGGTTAAAATATTTAAAAATACCAATGCGCTAGATACCTACAAATGCACTATTGCAACGAGACATGGGGCACATTATTATAAGGTAAATCTAAAAATTACCAAACTGAAGATTCATGTATATCATTCATTGAGTGCTTCACACCCATACAAGAACAAGTGCTCTCACCCTATTGTTAAGTGCTATTGGATTTCTTGGTTCCTCAACTCCTTCACTTCCATTATGGACTTGTATTCATTTTTTTTTTCCAATCAATATAAAAATTTACATTTTGTTTTACGTAGAAACCATTTCTCCTCAAAAAATAAGAGACCATGTAATTTATTTGTTATCCCTTAATTTACAATTTTAGCATATTAAAATTTAAAATTTGGCTTTAATTTGATTGTTTTTAGAATTTTTTAAACAAATTTCCACGAATGTATCAACAATGCTCAGTTCACACCATTCATTGATGCCCTTATAGGCTGCACCGACATGTGGTACTCTATTGCATCATAATCACACTGAATAGATACATATTTATTGCATCGGAATTTCCCACACTAGCTAGTGTGCTAATAGATGTAAGGACACTATCAGTGAGGCTCGAAGTGTAGGATCACCACACATCCTTTGAAATAATTTCAAACATGTTCCAAGTGAGGCTCCAAGTGTGGTACAAGTTCCAGTCTTCCAAAGGTGCTTACTTCCTGCTGATTGGCCATCCTAAGCCTGATAGGGGAATAGATCAACTTAGGTTTTCCCATCAGTGCCCAGGTTTTCTTTGTCATGACATTGAATTCCGACCCTAAGTCAAGGACTACATAATCTATATCATAATCTCCAATCTGAGCATTCAGGTGTAGTTCCTTATTTTTTCTTCTCTTTTTAGATACTTGATGTACTACTCTAATCAGTAAGGGATCTACCTTTCCTAGCTCATACTGTCTGATAAAATTTTGTAGTTCTTGTACAATGATTTCATCCTTTATCAAATTAATGCAAGTGCACAAGAATTCCATAATCTTACTTACCTCTTTTCCTCCTCTGGGCGAAGCAGACTGATCAAATTCCATAGGCATTCCACATTCTCTTACGTCTAGTCGAGCCTTTGATGAAGAAGCCTGATCTCTTCCGAATTCTTTTCTTGCCTCCTCAAATATCCATTTCTCTTTCCTTGGATCAAACTATTGTGTCTTCTCTGCATATTTCATGACCCTTGATTCCTCTGTAGTCTTCCCTGGGGTCACTCTGTCTTCTCCTGTATCAACGCATTTTCTAGTGATAACAACGACTCTGGGATCCACTCCATGAGGTTCTGCTGAAATTAGTTGTACTTGTTGGTTTCCCCCTCGTCTCTCCTGAAGCTTGGCTAACAACGCAGGGCAATATTCTATGACATGTTCAAATGAGTTGCAGTAACTACAAGTGGTACAAGGGTTCTGACAGTCCCTTGCCAAGTGACCTGGCTATGCGAAGTTATAACAAATGATCTGACCTTGACCTCGACCCATGCCTCCTCCTCCTCCTCTTCCTTTGAGTCCACCACGAGGGTTGAAGTTTCCTCTTCCTGGGGAATTAATCTACGTAGTTCTTCCCTCTTGTTGTATCTCTCCTTGAATCCTATATGTATCTCTTGACCTTTCATGCAAGATATCATAGGCTCTACAATCCTTCTCATCATGGCTCATAGATTTACAGAATGTGCAGTAAATATTTATAGGTGTCTGAACATATTTTTTCATGTAATAGCATTCACCAGGATGATGTCTATTTCTACATACCTCGCACCAAGGTAGAGTAACCTGCTTGAAAGGGCTCGGAGCTCCAGAAGCCAAGTATTCATGAAATAGGGGATAGTGCTCCTTATCATGACCTTCTAACTTGCATCTGATACACCAGATGTCTTCTCTTTTATATTTTCCCTTGTTTTTCTTCATATTTTCGACATGTAAAGATAAGCTAGTTAGTTGAATCAAGATTTGACTCATACCTGAGCTAGATTCTCCCATAGGGGTTTATTCTAGATTCATGGTGATCTCCAACACCTTAGCCTGCGAAGAAACCTTCTGCTACATCAGAGGGACTTTGATGTGTGGTGGGAGGGAAACAATGAACCATTCCTTGTTTTTCTCATCTGGGATGTGAAAACTCAACCACACTATCAAGGTCTTAAACCTTTGATCAAACTCCCAAACAAGTTCATCTACTTTCTTCTTAATTTCTTTCAGCTCTATAATGCACTGTACTGATTCCGACTTGGGTTTCTTGAATTTGACAATCAATGAAGTCTTAATGACATTCAGTGGTTTCAGTTGTGCAACTCCTTGGATGAATTTCATGTACCAGCTTAGTGCGCGGTCTCTTAGGGTAGTACTAAATTGATCTCTCTTTACAACATATTCGGTGACATTCTTAATACTCCATACATATTTGCATAGAAACTAGTGTTTATTAGGATCTTCAGATCCACCCCCCCTAAAGGTGGGTAACCTCATCTCATCTGCCATAGATCTTCCTAGGTTTCCTGACTGAGTATGTTCTGAATTGCTTGTAAAAATGCTCTGAGTGCTCTGATAACTCTAACTACTTTGGTTACTTAACATTGCTAAAACAATAGGAGGAGTAATAGTAGTTACTTCAACAGTTGACGCAGTTCCTGAAGTTTCTAATTCTTCTTGGCGAGGTTCTTCAGTCTTCCCTGCCTTTGTCCTAGCGGACTCTAAATGTTTCTCGTTCAGTAACTCTTCCTCTTCTCCATTGTAGAACCCTTCTTCCTGTGCTAGTGGTTCATGATTAACTTCAAACAAGTTCACCATAGGAACTTCTCTGAAGGTTCTCCCACTATGCATATGTCCAACCTCTGTGTCGTTGTCGTTGTATGAATTATTGAACATTAGCTTTTCAATTTAACCCCCTACTATATCTTCAATATGTTATTCTCATGCAATAGCATCTTGATTTTCAACTTCAAAAAGTGTAAAAATTTTCCTCTCGGTCCCTTAAATAAATATCTCTCTTCTTGGCTATATGACTCTACTCTGTCAATAGAAAACTCGGTGATGTACCCTCCAATGGTGCTATCAAAATAGTGATCTACTTCTCTCGACACAATGTTATCAACTCTCTTGGCCTTCTTGATCAACACCGACGTCCAAACCATAAGCGGTCTAGATCTGATCTCAAACTGGGTATCTGCTAGTCTGGCTAACCACTCGTATAGATCCTTATGAATTCCTCCAAAGAAAATCTTGTGTATATCAATAAAGATATACTTTCCCAAGCAATCCTCTGCGCTAAGGTTAGGGTTCTTGTTCTAGGCTTCTGTGAAGTCATTTTCTTGTTATTCTATCCACTTCTGAATCTCTGTCTTCAATGGAAACCACTTTGACATTCCCTCAAAAATATCTTGGTCCCGACAATAGAACCATTTGTTGGCATAGGGGAAGACCCATGGTTCAGCTCTAACAACCCACCAACAAGCCCTAACTACTAGCCCTTTCGGAAACACCTACGAAGCAGATGCAGTCTCACCCAAAGTAGCAATAGGGGGTTGCAGGACACATGTGTCTACAACCAGAGGGAATGCAAAGTGGATCCAACACAATAATAGCACAAAATCTAGATATCATTTACCAAATTAAACCTACTTCGCACCGTTATATCTCAGATCTAACACAATAATGCAATAACATAATAATCTGAAGGTAAAAGAGCACAAAATAAATCACACAGAAAAATAAGATATACGTGGTTCACCCTCTCCCTAGGGCTACGTCCATAGAACTGTGTCTCTTGATATTATAGGAAAACATACAGTTCTATCTGTGCTCTTAGCTTTCATATCTCTCTCTTCTTCTCTCTTTCTCTCCCCTCCCTGTGCACCTAGCTGCAGGGTTGATCTTCACACCCAGCTGAAGATCTTACAATACCAGAAGGCTGTCACTCTCAACACTTCTCTCTCTCCCAACAATAATCTATCTACCAACAATAATCATAGCAACAACTCACACCAAATTCCCCAACTCTCAACACAAACATGAACCAACAACAACTTTTATTCTCCCATCTAAGTTCTTATTTATACATTACAATAGCTCTCGGACATTACAAAATCTCTTGGACATTACAATAGCTCTTGGACATCCGTTCTCCTTGATCTTCTTGTCCAACGACTCATCTTCCCTTACTTCGCTCCTTCTTTTCTTCTTCTTTAACCACTTCGACCTGATCTCAGTCAACATTTCTTCCACACAGTTCGCACTTCGCCTTTTATTCCATAATATTCGCTTTATTCTATAACCAAGGGCCAAAAAACACCCATATCTATGTTCATTAAGAGAGAAGACAAACTCACTTTATAAGAAAACTTCAAAGAAGCCAAAAATGTTGAGTTTGAAATTCTAGAATGTAAAGAAAAATCTAATAAAAATGATAGTTCACAAACGAAGAAAGGTATCATACCAGCAAAACCACAAAATATGGAGATATTATTATAATTGAAAATAAATAAGAGGAGGGGATCTTTCTCTGAGGAAACCCTAGCTGCATTGGGTGTCAGGATCTCTTTCTCCTGCATTTTTCCCTACCCATGGCTACAATAGACAAGCAATTACTTTGGTGTGTGAGGAGGTTGGAGTTAGGAGAGAGGTTATTGTCGGAGTGATCGATTCCATGGGGGAGGGTTATGACGGTTACACGAACCTTGTATACTATGAAGGAGATCCGTCAGAATGAGAGTTGATCTGGAACTTGCTGGTTGATCACTTTTTCTCTCTTGTGTTGGATCCCTTGTCTCCTATTGTCAGATATCTAAGTGTTGTGCCCTTTTTTTCTACAAGGCTACAATCTCAGGATTTGGTTTGTGAGGCCGCTCTTCTCCAACAACCCCCATCAGTTGGTGGTCTATCTATAGGAATGGAGTCCAATGTGACCACCCTATGATCCTTACCACCCTACTCATCCTAGGAAAACACATCCTCAAGAGGTCTGGCTTCCAATTCTGGTGCATGGTGGACGAATTCAGAATCCTTGCACATGACCCATTTTGATGGTATTTTTCCAAACAACCCCTTTCAGACTTGTAGCAAGCCCTTGATCAACAGGAAAGAAAGGATTTTGATTATGTTGACCCTATATTTGATCACACCCTTTTTCATCCAGCTTATTTCTCCCCTCAACATCTTTTTCCAACCCCCCCAGAAGTCAATAAGTCTTTTTCTTTGGATCCATAATTTTGTTTTATGGAATATCCCTCCCATCCAGTTCAGGGGAGGGTCGAGGGGGGTTTGTTTGGGGTTTATTCAAGTCCAACAAGGAGAAAGAAGGTTTCCTTCAGGAATAAGCATATGTAGGTATTAGGGGAGAATCTAGCTACTAAAAAAAAAACTCCACATCGGAGTTAAAATTGTTCCTCATTTTCATAAACTGTCCCTGAGCGACGACATCATGCTTCCCAAAGTTTCAGATATGGCTGAAATGTTCGTGGTGAGAAAATAAAATGGTAGGCACTTAGGCACCACTCAGCTCGGGGAATGGGTCCAAAATAATTGGGTGGACACTCTAAACCAGTTATCATTGGTTCACATTCTTGTCAAGGGATGGTTCATGTTCAAGTTTTAGAATGCGGGGGACATGGAAAAGGTTATTATAACTCCTTGGTGTATATACTCAACACCTCTTCTTATGAAGAAATGGTCTCCTTTCTTTGACGCAAGCCATGAGTGCATCAATGAAATTTTGATCTGGGTTAGGCTATCGGGATTTCCACCAGAGTGTTGGACGGTGAAATGTTTCACAAAAATTGGGAATACCCTTGGCACCTATTTGGAAATTGACATGTATTTTATCTCCATTACAAGGATGTCGATGGAAAGGATCTCGGTCTCTATTAATCTTAGAAAAGGGCTCTATGAAGACCTAGAACTGTCCTGGGGAAACAAGGTCTTTTTGCAAAAGCTTGATTATGAAGGCAAACCCTTCAAGTGCAATCGATGCCACAAACATGGTCATCGAGCCTCAGAGTTTTCTTTGTCAATGTGTCACAGAAGGACCTCCTCCCTAGGTCATAAATTCAGGAAAATAGGATACCAGTCCCAGAGGGAGGTCTCTTGTACTAGCCCCTTAAATCTTGGTATATTGTATTTGGTTTATCATGATTCATATTTCCAAGGTTTTAGGGAGGATAAGAGGCACCAAGATGGGGACACTTCCACTAATTTGAGATTGGGTTCAATATTCAATAAATCCACTACAAATACTGAATCAGCTTTAGGATGTCTACTCTGGAAGGGTATTGAAGCTCATATGGGTATGCCTCCCATGCCTTTTTCTTCTTCCTTAATTTTTTACTTTTAGTCTTTTTCATTTCTGGGGAAAAATTTGTTTGTCCCTCTAAATAATTTCATTTCTTCCTGAAATATCATCACTCTTACTCCCCCTCATCCTTAGAGCCCCCTTTGTCCCAATTCTCATTGGCCCCTTTCCCGGTCCATCCCTCTTCCTTTTTACCAACCGCTCACAAGAATCCTCAAGCATCTTTGAGGAGGAAATAGTTCGATACCAATTGAGAAATAGACCTATTCAGGTTATTGGAGAGTTAGCTCAAAAATTGGATGGCCTGGGTTTAAACCCTATGCTCACAGTTTTAAGTAAATGGAGAGGAAGAAAATATTTTCTAGCAAAAGATTAGTGTCGGGCAACCACTAACATGGCAGTGGGACGTCAAATTTCCATCACATGGGCCCTTAGAGAAATGCCAACCCCAAGAGGGGGTTCAAAATTAAATTTATCTCCTTCAATTGTACAGGTTTGGCAAACCCCTCAAAGAAATACACCCTCCACAGGCTGGTGGAGTCAACTCAACTGAACATCATCATGCTTCAAGAGACACTAGGGGATGAAAAATTAGTGGTGCCTCTTTTGGAAAATCTTTTCATTGGTTGGCATTTTGTAGGGTTGGATGCTTCTCGGAGATCGGGTGGTTTGGTCATGGGTTGGAGGACCAAATCCATTAAATTGGAAAATTCATGGGTTTTTGGCTCCAGAAATGCAATGATAGTTAGAGTGGAGGACCTTTTCATGGTGTTCACTATTCTAAATGTCTATGGGACATCTCAAGAACGAAAAATATTTTGGGACAACCTTATAGATAAATATTTCACAAAGGAAATAAATCTCATTCTAGGGGGGGACTGATGTGAGTGGGAAATCCCGCTTACAGACTTAGCATTTAAGGGCTCTAATCATGCATGCAGAAAATGACCATTTAAAGGCCTCTACTTTTTCCTATTCTCCCAACACATAACCCCACATTCATGCAATACAAAGGTGCAAACAAGATTAGGTAACTCTACCTTGAATCCTTCGTTTGATGTCAATCCCTTCACTTTCACTCACTCCTTGACTACACGCCTCCTCCAAAAGATGACCTGCATTCACACATGGACAAACAAAGAGATGCAAAAATGCATTTCATACACTAATTGTTGGGTTAGATGTGACAATATCATAAAATAAATACACAATTTGAACACATGATATGGTGGGACAAAAAAAGTATTCCTTTTTGTATTAATCTTCACAAGAGTAAACTTACAATATGTGGCCAACATTGCTCCTCGAACCTGGTCCTGGGCTCCTCTTCACAATGGACCGACTACTCAACCTCACAATACAATTGCAGGAAATTGGGGCAAAGGGGGGATAAATTTGGGCAGAGTTTCTATACTCTTCTTCTTCTCCCTTCAAATGGGACCCCTACCCCTTCTTTTATAGGTAGTTATCCGATTGAATGACTAGCCATAGGAAGTCAAATGGTTTTAGCAATTTCCCAAAACTCTGTTTCCCGTCTGCAACTTTGCATTTATTGTTCTTTTGTCAGTATATGTGAGTTGTAGAAGGCCTTCATGCATATTGATGTGTGAATACACGGGCTGTAGAAGGCCAGGGTGCGCGTGACTCAAAAAAGAGGGAGTTTTAGAAGAGCTTGGCTCAAGAAATTGTCAAATAGTAGGGCCTGAGTCCAGGTATACAGGCCAGGTGAAAATTAGGCTTATAACAGGGACTTAAATTTTTCTTTGGGTCCTGTAGAATCATGCGGACATAGAGCCCAGGAGGACCCCAAAACATATTTTTTAGACGAAAAGTGGAAGCATCCGACCTTATAGACATTTCCCATTTTAAACTGCGTCCAACATGGATTAATAAGAGGACGGGGGATGAGAATATTGCTAAAAGGATAGATCATTTCTTAATATCCACCCACATGGTGGATGAACCTTTTCTCCTCAAACAATGGATGGGAACTGGAGGAGAGTTGGATCACTATCCCATTTTTCTATAGGTTACAAGAAACATAAGAAAACCAACAAGCCCTTTCAAAGTGGTCCTCTCAAAATCCATTTCACAAGAACAATTCATCTTTCTAGTAGGAAGGCAGATTCATGAGGCAATTGGTGTTTCCTAGGAGGAATTACACACCATGAAGAGCCAAAACACCAAAGGGGCAGTCCTCAAAATAGATCTCTCAAAAGCCTATGACAGAGTCAGTTGGATTTTTTTGAGGATGTTGTTAACTCATTTAGGCTTTACTCTCCCCTTTATAAATTATATTATTAGTTGTGTCATGTCAGTGTCCTTTGCAGTACTCATAAATGGTGCAGCTTCACCCTTTTTCAAAGCAAAGAGAGGACTCAGGAAAGGTTATATGTTGTCCCCCTTACTTTTTCTGATGATAGCAGAAGGGCTTAGTTGGGATTTACTAGAAGTAAAATGCAGAGGGGATTTTCAACGGGTCTTTTTATCGCAAACCCTTAGACTCACTCATCTACTATTTGTGGACGATGTGATAATTTTCTGCAGTGGAAAATGGAGAGACACAAAGACTTTAAAGAGTATTCTAGACCTCTTTAGTCGAGCCACAAGTATGCAGATCAATCGTAAAAAATCCACCATATGTTTTTACCTTATGGAGGATTAGGATGTAGAAGTATACAAGGATATTTATCCTTTTGAAGGGATAAAATATCTTAGGTTCCATCTAAAACCTAACAATTACAAGAAAGCTAATTGGGTCTGGATATTAACCAAACTAGAAAATAGCTTTAAAACTTGGAGCTTTATATGGCTCTCTAGAGTTGGGAGATTGATCTTAGTAAAGACAATTTTGGAATCCATACCGATCTATTGGGTCTCACTTTCCTGGGTCCCTAAAGGAATTCTGTAAAAAATCAGGAGGCTTTGTTTTAGATTTCTTTGGGCTAGTCAAAAGGATTTTTTTTGTGATGCCCTGGATACAATGGGAAAACATAGCAACCCCAAATATACTAGGGGGGTGGGGTTTAAAAAACATACACATTTTTTCAAAAGAACTTGCACCCAAGGTAGGGTGGAGATTGATTACCACTTAAATTCTTTGGACAAAAGTGGTTCTCCAAAAATATATCATCCTGGATTTCGTGTTGGATTGGATCATAAGGCCGAACAAGGAGACCCAAAATTGCTCAATTATTTGGAAAGCCTTATTAAAATATTTTCATGTCATAAATCAAGGACTAGCTTGGAGAGTGGGAAGAGGCACAAATGTCATAATTGGACAGGACCCATGGCCAGGTAGCAACATGGATCATCTACTCCCACAACCTGTTATTGAAGCTCTCCAAGACAGGGGACTTGTTCACCTGGATCAAGTTGTTGATAGGAATAGAACCACAATATGGGGGTAAGAATGGAAGGGGGTCTACAGTTGGGGTTGGACAAGGAATTTGTGGAGGCTTGGAATTCCTATACCAGAGCACTAAAACTAGGCCACATCTGGATTAATGATAAAGAAGATGAGTTAGTTTGGAAACATAGTCACTTTGGACTATACAACCCAAAAGTAGGATACACACAAATTCATTTAGATCTCTTACATCCTAATACGACTTGGTGGTGGAAATGGATCTGGAGAGTAAAATTCCCACTTAAGGCACACCTCTTCCAGTGGTGTTTGATCAAAGAAAAGGTCCCAAATTAGGATAGGATGAAGCGAAGAGGCCTGGAAGGACATGGATGGTGTTCCTTATGTAAAGGTGAGGAGGAAACTAACCTACACATGTTCCTTGATTATACTTTCACCCATCAAAACTAGGCAGAATCCTCAAGGGATCTCAGACAAGAATGTAAGTCGAAAGATACATCCATTGAAGAGGCATGGAAGTCTTCCTTGCAGGAGAGCATAAATCATAAAATAAAATATTTATCTCTTCTTATCAACTAGGGTATCTGGTTGGCCTAAAACTCTTATATTTTCAAGGATAAAACATCCCTACCTGAACAAATAGTTGTACAAAGCCTTATAATTCTCTCTTTTTTCCCACAAGAAAAAGAGGCCACACAACCAAGACAAATAATAGAAGAACATGTAGACAGAGTGAGGCCTTGGGCATTCTTTGATGATGCTTCACAAAATGAGGGTTCTCACTGTGGGGGTGGAGCAATGCTTTTCCTATCAGAATCTCACTGTTTTAAGCTCAAATGGGGTGTAGGACCAGGTTCCAACAATTATGCTAAGCTCATGGTCCTAAAACCGTTACTTACCTTTTTCGGGGAAAATGGGATTAACAATGTTCAACGTTTTGGAGACTCAATGGTGATCATCAATTAGATAAGAGAAATTCAAAAGTACCACAACATTAGACTCTGAAATCTTCTTGTAGAAGTGTTCATAATATTGGATACTTATAAAACTTTCTCCATTCGACATGTCTACAGGGAAAGAAATGAAGATGCTAACAAACTCTCTAAGGAGGGTCTTCTCTTTGTTCATGGGCAGTGGCACATTTTAGAGTCCAGATATTGAACAAATTTTGCTTATTACCACCAACCCTTCATTGAAGAAAATGACATGGGAGGCTCTATTTCACAACATTGACAACGAATCATTCTAATTTTTTTCTCTTTTTCACTCATTGCATGCTACAGAGAATGAATTCAGATAGTTTTTCTTGTATGGAACTTCGTGGAACTTCCAAATAGATTGTATGAGTGGTTAACTCTCATGACCAATTTGTTTTTTTGATGTCTTGACGTGTAGTTTCTTACAAAACTGATATATATTCTACAATTTTACATCAACACGGAGGAGATTTGTTACTCGTCCCTTTTTGTATATATTTTATTTGGACTATGCAATGTTTTGCATATTTTTCCTCCAATTTCAAATATGGACAGTTTATTAGGCAAACTTTTGTGGTTATGCAACTGGGTGCTTCTGAATGGGGGCCCCTCTGTTTGTTTTGGAAGAAATTCATGGCTATCATTCTTTCTTCATAATGTAATTTTTATCAAAATATGAATAAAATTTACCCTTTTTTTCCTCAAAAAAAAAAAACACAAAATAAGGCTACTCCTGAAGGAAAATAAATTGTTTCTATGGATCTTTAAAACCTGCAATGACTAATCAAAAGATTGACTAATGAAATAATTGGCATCAATAAGAATACTAGGGAAGGTGCTTCAAACCCTATAACTTACAGACCATTTTTTAGAATGCCAATGGCTCCTAAACCACCCGAATTACCCACTCCTTCGACAAAACTAAATTTAGATTTTGAAAGTCTGGCTATGGAAAATTTTGTTAATTATCATCAAGCTAATGATTGAGAAAAATCATTCCCACAATGGATTAATGTGATGGGTCTAGTGGAAAATCGATTCCTTGATGAGTATGTACAGACCGAAGAATCTATAGAGAATACAAAGGGATTAGTTGAGGGTGAGAAAGAAGACTCCCCTGAAGAAACAACTATGGTCCTTTGCAATATTTTTCCAAAGTTAAATCTAGTTCATGATGAAGAAACAAAAGAAGAGAATTGTGCTTCAAGTGATTATAATCTTATAAGTAAAGGACCTATTCTTCAACAATATTCTTCTACTCTTTAGAAGTCTAATATTAAGAAAACTCAAGCAACAATAACAAGGCCTTTAAATTCCAAAAGTGCAAGCAAACCTTCAACCAATATTCAAGACATAGTTCCCATGGAATACACCATTGTAGAAGATTTTAAAAAATTCAAGGAAACCATTTCAATTTTAGATTTATGCAACATCTCGCATCAAAGGAAGTTATTGTTGGATGCGTTAAAATAAAATGGTACACCTATTGCAACCACTTCAAGGAATGTAGTCAAGGAAACAACTAATAATGTACAAAACACAATTGTTAATGCTGCCTTAACTACTAAGCAATTAAAGTCATAAACCCCACCTTTTTTGTTAACTTTTGAATTTTTAAATAAAAATGTACATAATTGTTTAGTAGATTCAAGTTCTTCTTCAAATTTTATGCCTTATTTTGTATCTAAGAAACTGAATGCAAACCCCTCAAAGTCATCAACCCATATCTTTCAACTAGATAGACCATAAGTCAAGGTAATAGGATAATTAAAATAAGTTTAGATTAGAGTGTCCTCAAATCCGAAAGTCCATCAGATTATCGACATTGTGGTGGTGGATATTCTTGAAACTTATGGTCTTCACTTGAGCAGGGACTAGTCTACTAAGCTTCAAGTTTATTTTGCCTCTGATTGGTCACATCTTTGGTTGCCTTGGAAGGGGCAATCAAATAATATTATAATTGATCGAAAACACTTTATGAAAAATACCATCAGAGATCTTGAAACTCCTAATGAACCTTCAAATTATTATTTCCCTATCCTTGATAATTACAATTTTGATTCTTATTTTGGAAATTTTGTGGCTGAAATTTCTCCTATTCCTGAAAATCAACTTCAAGAGAATGTTTTTGAAGAACCACATTTTGATTTTCTAAATGTAAATACTGTAAATAATAATGAGGATATTAAAAAGAAAATTAACATAGTGATATTTGGACACTTTATTTTGATGGGTCCAAATCACAAGAAGGATCAGGGGCTATATGTGTGATTATTAACCCTGAGGGAAAACATAGTTTCATTTCTTGTAGATTAGAGTTCGAATGTACAAATATTATTGTTGAATATGAAGATTTAATTCAAGGTCTTAGGAAATAAATTGATATGAATGTAACAAAATCGAAATTTGTCATAGACTCTGAAATCATTGTTAGGAAAATTAGAGACACTGTTCATTGCAATTTCCCTCATTTGAAAGGTTATCAACAAGAAGCTTTGAATTTAATTGACCATTTGGAAGATTTTAACATAATTGCTATTTCTAAATATGATAACAGAGTTGCAGATTCATTAGCCATTGTTGCTTCTAGAATATTTCCTTTGGAAGATTTTGAGGCTAACAAGTTTTTTGTTCAATTTTTTTATAGACCTTCAATTCCAACAACATTGATAATTGGAGAGTCTTTGATAGTGATTAGCAAATTATTGAATTCCTAAAAGATAAAGGAACTTTTGAGGATATTGCAATTAATGAAGAGGAACATGAAAACATTTTGTTAGCAGAAAATAAAAATAAAAAATAAATAAATAAAACATTTTATTCCTAAAAGTGTCATCACACTGGGAAAATATTTTGATTTGCTAGATAGATTTAACAAATCACCAAATGTTTAAATTCAATGTTCATATTTTAAACATGAAATTATTAATTTGGGTACAAATGAAAATCCGGGGAACAATTGTGCGATAAGTAAATCAAATCAGTGTAACTACATGATAACCCACTATTGTCACCATAGTAGGAAATCCCCACATTTTAGTAGTAAATCAAATCGGCATGACAAATTGTGCAATGAAACATCCTATAGAAATAAATGCATCAATTCTTAACACTTCCACCCACACCAAGGTAGGTTAAAATATTTTTAAAAATATAATCCATTTTTTCAAAAAAATATATTAGTGAGCCATATATATTTCAACTGCACCAGTGCATAACAATACCAAATGCATCGATGTAGGTTAAAATATTTAAAAATACCAATGCACTAGATACCTACAAATGCACTACTGCAACAAGACATGGGGCACATTATTATAGGGTAAATATAAAAATTACCAAACTGAAGATTCATGTATATCATTCATTGAGTGCTTCACACCCATACAAGCACAAGTGCTCTCACCCTATTGTTAAGTGCTATTGGATTTCTTGGTTCCTCAACTCCTTCACTTCCATGTTGGACTTGTATTCATTTTTTATTTTTCCAATCAATATCAAATTTTACATTTTGTTTTACGTAGAAACCATGTCTCCTCAAAAAAAATAAGAGACCATGTAATTTATTTGTTATCCCTTAATTTACAATTTTAGCATATTAAAATTTAAAATTTGGCTCTAATTTGATTGTTTTTTGAATTTTTAAAATAAATTTCCACCAATGTATCCAAAATTCCCAGTTCACACCATTCATCGATGCCCTTATAGGATGCACCGACATGTGGTACTCTATTGCATCATAATCACACTGAATATATACAGATTTATTGCAACAGAATTTCCCGCACTAGCTAGTGTGCTAATAGATGTAAGGACACTATTAGTGAGCTCGAAGTGTAGGATCACCACACATCCTTTGAAATAATTTCAAATAGTGGTGGAGCACACATCAATAGATAAACACATCGTAGTTTCCCACACCAACAGATTATGCTTACATAATATGCATCTGTTAGTCGTGATGTTTTTACATGTTGCACCATCCATGGAGCTCTTAGAGGTCACACTAGTCGTAATTCTCATATACAAAACAAGTCGAATAGTTAAACTTAACAATTTAATTTTTCCCATGTTCTTCGATGCACTAATAAATGTACGAATGCACCATGAATGGTGCACCACTTAACCTTATTAACACTGAACAATTCGAACATTGAGCACATGAATTTCCCACACTATTTGATAAGTAAATGGATAGTGGCACACTGCTCACCCTTGGTAACAATGCCAAGGGATATTGGTGCTCTCTATCATTCATAGCGATTTATAATGTGTAGAGCACCAAATTTGAATTACATATTTAATGAATCATATCATTGTTATTCTATCAACACTTTGATCTTATATTTATATATTTTTCTAATAAAGTTTTTATTTGAACTAGACACATGCCCCACGTGTGACTTATTTAATTATGAGGCACACAAGAGGGATTCATTAGTACATATTTATTTTTCAGTTGAAAACTCACTATGTGGAGTACATGTTCGTTATGTTTGGTAATATGTTTTATGCATATATGATTCAATGATTCACAGACTTCTTTCAACTCAAATTGATTGTGTGTTGGAGCTAAGGTTACATATAATCATGCAACATTTTATAAGTAAAACTATAAATATCACTTAAACAAATTATACATAGTGACTGAATGTATTGGAATCAATTTTTTAATATGGAGCCTATGGATTATGGTCCCACCACGCTTCCTCTACGCCACTCTAATTTTTCCATGGAATATTGAATTTCAATCAACCTATAAATCCTAAGATATTGTATCACCCTATAAATGAATTTCCGAACATGCATGACAAATATTCTTTATCCTTTCAATCGATTTGTATTTGTATTGTCGCTAGCATAAATCACACTTGAAACTAAACTAGAAACACACCTTTACAAAGTTTTTCAAATTTATTCTGCTAGCATTTTAAAACACCTATCATCCACACCTAGACAACAACATGATTGAAAACATTGTCTGTGAAAAAAATTTAAGATAACACTTAATGTAAGTCAACTAGAGTTCCATGCCAGATAATCACCAACAATCCTCTATTGATTTCCAACTACAATTGATAGTTGGTTTTATTTATCCATAATTCACTACCTTGAATACTTTAAATGAAACATTTCCTTCAATATCTTTTATTTATCCTATGCTCAAGCATTTCTATCTATGTAAAATATTTAGGTAGTGTATCGCCATTGAAACCTTGTCAAAATCACTTTTCTTTCCAAGCCAATACGCCCATAACAATAAATAAACAGAGCATAAGCCAAGACAATACTAGGATCCTTCCATATTCAACATCAATATAGAGATGTTTCATAATTTGAAACTTGAGTCCCTCTTCTGAAGTCTTATTCAAATAATTGTCGTTCCTAATTACTAAAGTTTATTTTGAGAGTTGATCTACTTTTTTATTGAACTCTATATAAATGTGAGTAAAAGTAAGATCCTCAAACTTGTTTTTTACCTCTATAACTTGATTCATGATTAGACCTAGTATCAAGTTTTCAATTATGCATTTGTTGTTTCCTAATCCATTAATAACATGGATTCTCCATATATCTATAACTACTTTAATCATTTTTATATTGATGTTTTCAAAAGGAGCCATAATGCATAAAACTTAGCTATAATGCATTTGTTGTTTCCTAATCCATCAATAACATGGATTCTCCATATATCTATAACTACTTTAATCATTTTTATATTGATGTTTTCAAATCCTTTACCAATAGAATATTTCAAATAAATAAAGTGAGTGGATTCAAATAAAATAATTCCCCCTGCCCCACATATACCTAGGGTTCCATGACAGACCCCATCAAAAAAATCCCCAAGGCTTGTCATGATAAATATTTGGCTTTTTTTTAATTCTCTTTAGACTTTTCTAACATAGGATTCCAACCTCCAAAATAAATTATGATTTTATGGGCTACTTGTGCAAGATTCATATTAATTCCTTGAAAAATCATGCAATTTATTGAAGTCCAAATCCCCCACAACACAAAGCTAGGGAAATCCTTAAAGTATTTTCTTGATTTGTCTATTATCCATGAATGGAAACAATCTACTCGAGACATCTTACCCCATTTATTTTTCCCAATTGATATTTGTAAAACTTCATTCCATGCATATTTGGAAAACGAACAAATGACAAACAAGAAGTCCACAAATTCTTCACTTCCTTTACACATAATACATTTCCCTGACCTACACCAACTTGTCTTTTGGGCATCATCTGATGTTAAATTTTATTTTCTAGGGATAACAAAAGGAAATTTTCAATTTTTAGTGCACATTCTAGCTTCTGTCACCACTTTCTTTCTCCAATCTATAATTCTTCCATTCTTGTTGAATATTCCAATTTAGCTATATACTTCCCTTTTCTCCGAGTCTTTAACTATTTCACTATGTTGTCTTGTTCTAATGGATTTATAGCATTGTGGTTTAGAAAATTAACATATTGATTCCAATCGTATGCCTTTTCTCCCTGTAACCCCAAACCATCTATTGATTTCAACCCTTAGGACTAATTATTCCTTCCAATAGGACTTACCACATCCTCTAGTGAGTAACAACTCATGGAGTGCAAATCATTTAGAATGGTTTGTTGATTTCTTTGTAGCTTCGGGGGGTATTCCCACTAGAGGTCAAGCTGTCAGGCATGTGGGAATTATCATTGGCACTAGTTTTCACTTTCATTTCAATGAAATCATCCTAGAAATGAGGCTAGGGCCTCATGGGAAAGTTGATGGGATTTGTGGGTTTGTGTGGGGGTGCCACACCCATAAAGAGGATTAAAATATTCTAATTTATTGTTGAGTTTAGGAAGGGATTCTAAACTCCTTGTTTGGACTCCTATATAAAGGAGAGATGTCATTGTGACATTAGATTATCATTATGGAAGAATGGAGTTGGAATAAGTGAGTCTGCACTTGTGTCAAGGAGGATTGGTTATCTTAGAAAATGGAAGTATGCAAGGTGGAGAATGTGGCCCAAGAGAGAGGAGCGAAGAAGGTGTTGAAATTACTAAAACAACTGAGAGGGGGGGGGGTGAATCAGTTGTTACTGAGCTTAAACAATTTTAAGTCTATTAAAACATTATTAATATTTCTTCAAGTGATCATCAACAATATACAACATATGGAAAATAAAATTAAAGAGCATCAGTCACACATAAGGTATACACAGAGACAGATTTTCATGAGGAAACCCATA
>SNQJ01S0094387.1:17034-40351 GCA_010110895.2 Picea sitchensis
AGCTAAAACCTAGGTCTGCAACTGTTCCAACAAATGGTTCCATTAATGGTACATGAATCTTCGTGATGGAATGTCAAGGTGGTTCCCATCAAAGACAGAGATTCAAAAGTGGATAGAAGATCAAGAGAAGGACTTCGTTGAATTCCAGAGCAAGAACCCTAATCTTAGTACAAAAGATTGGTTGGAGAAATATATCTTTACCGACATTCATGAGATATTCTTTGGAGGGATCCATCAAGAGCTACATGGGTAGTTATCTAGGTTAGCAGATACCCAGTTCAGGATAAGACATAGATCTCTTGTAGTTTAGACATTGGTGTTGATCCAGAAGTTTAAAAGGGTTGATAATGTTGTATCCAGGGTAGTAGATCCCTGGTTTGATAGTACCATTGGAGGGTATATCACCAAGTTTGTTGTTGACAGAGAAGAGTCGTACAACCAAAATGAAAGATATTTCTTTAAAGGATCCAGAGGAAATATTTTACAAGTCCTGAAGTTGAGACTCAAGATGTTGTTGCTTGAGAAGAACATCTTGAAGATACAGTAGATCGAGAAGTTTGAAAATGCTAATGTTCAAAAATTTGAATAGCGACAGAGACACAGAAGCGGGACATATGCGTAGTGGAAGAGTATTCTAAGGGGTTCACCTTGAGAACCTCTTTAAGAAAAACTATGGGGAAGAGGGTTTCTACAATGGAGAAGAGGTAGCTTTGATAGATGAAGAACATTCAGAACCCATGGGGACAGAGGAAGAAGCATCTAAAGAACTTCACCGAGATGAGCTAAAAACCTCAGGAACTGTGCAGGCTACTGAAGTAAGTAATATCAATCCTCCTATTGTTTCATAAATGCTAAGTAATCAGAACATTCCAAATCACCAGAGTCCGCAGAGCCCTATTACTAGCAGCACAACATCCACTCAGACAGGAAACCTAGGCAAATTCATGGCACATGAGATGAGGCTCCCTATATTTAGAGGAGATGGATCTGAAGATACTGATCAACACTAGCTCTTGTGTGAGGCCATATGGAACATTAAAAATATTACCGACGAAGCTGTTAAAAGAAACCAGTTTAGTACTACACTGAGAGACTGGGCATTGAGTTGGTACATGAAGCTTGTCCAAGGACTTGTGCAACCTAAGCCATTGAATGAGATCAAGAACGCATTGATTGCAGAGTTTAAGAAACCTAAGTCAGGGTCCCAATGTATTATAGAGCTGAAAGAGATCAAGAAAATGGTGGTTGAACCTGTTTGGGAGTTCGATCAGAGATTCAATACCCTTACAGGAAGATTAACCTTTAAGATCCCAGATGAGCAGAACAAAGAATGGTTCATCGTTGCTCTCTTAGCACATATTAGAGTTCCTATGATGAAGCAGAAGATTTCTTCACACTCAGAAGCATTGGAGATCACCATGAATCTTGAAACAACCCCTATGGGAGAATCCATCTCAGGTATGAGTCAGATCTTGAGTCAGCTAACTAGTTTGTCTCTACAGGTAAAAGATGTGAAGAAAACAAGGGAAAATACAAAAGAGAAAATATCTAGTGTGTCAGATGCAGATCAGAAGGTCATGACAAGGAACACTTCCCTCTATTCAATGAATACTTGGCTTATGGATCTCTGATCCCCTTGAATCAAGTCACCTTACCTTGGTGCGAAGTATGCAGAAATCAACATAATACAGTGAGTGCTATTACATGCAATCGTTCAAACACTCACAAGTATGTATTGCACATTAAGTAAATCAGTAGGGCATAGCGATAGATATTGTCGAGCTTATGATCTCATGCATGAAAGATCAAGATACATATACAAGATCCAAAGGTGAAGTACCTCAAGAAGGAAACACTATGTAGTACAAATATCTAGAGAGAGGAAACTTCAACCCTCATGAGGTGGATACATAGGAAGAGAGGATGAGGAGAAATCGACTAGGCCAAGGAAAAATAATCTGGTATAGCGCATGCATCTAGGACATCTATGAATTTAGAACCCTTGTACCATTTGTATTTATTGCAACTCCTTCGAGCACATCATCAAGGACTTCCCTGTGCTGCTATCCAAGCTTCAAGAAAGACGAGGACCCCAGTAGAACCCATAAGTACAATTGATCTATGTTGAACCTCAAGGAGAAGACCCTAGATTCATTATTTATTACTCAGGAGGCTATCACATGAAGTGGATAAATTACCCAAAGGAAAGATCCTGAGAATCTTTCGAGGCATCCCGGGGAAAGATCTGAGAGAGACCAAAATTTGATCACGAAGAAGAAAGGCAAATCTTTGAGGAAGCAAGGCAAGAGTTCAAAGAAGATCAAGGTTCTTCCTCCAAAACACAACCAGAAATCATAGAAGATGGGATGCCTTGGGAATTTGATCAGTCTGCTTCACCAAAAAGGAGGAAAAGAGGTTAGTAAGTTCATTGAATTTTTATACATTTGTAATAAGTTAATTAGGGATGAGAATGTTGTGCAAGAACTACAAAACTTAATGAGGCATTATGATCTAGAATAGACCCTTATTCAGTAAGGAAGTACACCAAATTGGTAAGAGAAGGGAAAATAAAAATTACATTTGAATGCTCAAATAGGAGAGTATGATATAGCTATGTGGTCCTCGACTTAGGGTGGGAATTGATGTCATGATGAAGCAAATTGGACACTAATGGGAAAACTAAAGTTGATTTATTCCCCTATCATGCTTATGATGGATAATCAACAAGTTGTCAACCCATTTGGAAGACTGGAGCATGTCCCTATGGACATCAGCGGAGTTAGAACCTTTGCAGAGTTTAAGGTAATTGAAATTGTTGATTACAACTGCCCTTACCCTGCATTACTAGGAATTGATTGGGCCTTCAACAGATTCCACTAATGTTGATTTGAAGAAAATACGTATGAAATTTGAAAGATATGGCCTTAGGGTCATTGTGCCTTTATATCCAGATGAAGGTCTGTGATATATAGAGCCCGTTAGAGAAGAAGACCACGCATACAATTTGGAAAACATCTACAAACTAACAACGAACTGACAAGATTACATCAACCCTAGAGTCGATGGGAATCTAAGCTGGAAAAATGAGCCAGCGTGCTCATTAGATTCAAAAAGAAGCCTTCTGAGAACTGGAAGAACTAGATGTGTGAAGTATCTACCAAAAGATATGCTAGATTAATTAGAGAAGTTTGTTGGATCGACACAACTGTAAGTAAATTACCCACATTTGATGGTCCGAACCCTTTAGAAGCCTTTATAGATTTTTAGTAAGTGTACCAATACAACGGTGTTGGCAATGGATGAGGAGCTCGAAAGCCACGCCAACAATATGGTGGGTGACACACAAAAAAATATATCTGCAATTTGGACCCAATGTCGAATCTTGATAGCCAGTCTGAGTTCTCAGCTGGCAGTAAGTTGTGAAGAAGAAAGATATCTTGGTTGAAGTTACCCAAGGACCATGTGAGAAACATATGAAGAGCTTGGAGTGACATTCCTCTCGAAAATAGATTTGCAATTCATCAACACACTTGACATGACACCTATCAACTAGTGCCTTTAAGAAGAGTTGTGCCTCGTCACTACATATTAGGAAGGTATGATTCAGAACTTTGTAACCACCTTTTATTTGAAAGTGAATATCCTTGATAGATCAACAATTACAAATTGTGAGAAAGAAGGTATTCAATGAAGCATCTAGCCTCCATATGGAACAAGAAGAGGGATGAATGGACTGTGCCTTTCCATAAATTGTAGAGTTTCTACAACATCAATGCCAATGACATTGATGATCTAGGAAGGTAAACATCGTTGAAGCGAGAGGATAGAGAGATATGGAAGGACCAAGAGTTGAGATACCATTTGTGGTCATCAATGAATTAAAAATTCAACATTGGGACCGAGAGAAGACACCAAAGCTGCCAATGTTGATTGGGATTCTCTACCATTGACAAGATTACGAGTTATTCCACAGTGCTCAGGACTTGTTTCCAACCAGTTCATTGATATGAAGGGTATAAAAGGATCTATTGAATGAGGATCCCTTTGAAACCGAGTCTTGAATCGATCGAAACAAAGACCCTCTAGAAGTGAACCGAAATATAAGGAAGAAAAGTGAAAGATTATTTCGAGAAAGAATCTTTGGGCGGGGATTATTGAACTTGTCAAAGAATCAGAATGGACTATCCCTATGGTAGCAAGACCAAAGGTGATATCAGGATATGTGTGGACCTCATCAATTTGAATGATTCCAGTCTGCATGACCCTTTCCCTACAACATTCACAAACGAAGTATTGAACAGCATTATGGGAGGTCGAGTAGTTATATTCTTTACGGATGGAATTTGGGGATACAATGAGATCCAGTGCTAAGGAGGACCTCCACAGGTGCATTTTCAGGGAATGGAATCCTACCAATATCTGATAATGCCATTTGGACTAAAATGCCGAACCATCTTTCAGGGTGGTGGTCGAAGCATTCAAAGATTTTCATAAATTTTTAGAAGCATATTTTGATGACTTGACTGTTTTTAGTTTTTTTAAAAATCATATTGAATGTCCAAGGCTAATGTTGGATAAATCTTGAGGGGTGTCAAATTACTTTGAATCTGAATAAGTGCATCTTCTTCACACCATTTGGAGTATTATTAAACGTATTGTATATGCTTGGTATTGTTGGTTGATCTATCTAAAAATTGCAATTATAGTTGATTTTTCCACCTCTACTTCAATCAAACAACTGCACACTACGCTAGGATTTCGCTAATGCAAGGAAATTCATTAAAGGCTATGCCGAAATCAAAGCATTGATGGAGAAGGTGGAGAAGGATTGTCATTTGGTTGAATGACGAATGTATGAGGATCTTCGACGCATCTTTGAAGCAGTAGTCCTTTACATAGTCTGTTTTTCAGTTGGTAAATATTTTCATGTGCATTTCGATGCATCTTATATTTCATTGGGAGTTGATGTCTTGGCATAGGAGAAGGGGATATCGACTACCCGTTTAGTGTTTTCTAGTAGGAATCTATCTGACTGAAATTAATTACACCACTACAAAGAGAGAAGGTTTAGCCATGGTGTACGCGACGTAGAAGTTTCCACACTACTTGTTGGGAGGACACTTTAAAATGTTTTACATATCACTCGTGCTAAAATACACGGTCAACAAGCGGTGTTGGGGGAGTTGAATATGTAGATGGATTACATTTGTTTCAAGAATATGATTTTTAAATCCTTAGTTAAGATAGGAAGAATGAACAAAGGGTCATGACCACTTGTCAGGATGGAACATGGCCCGAAGAACCCACCGGTTTAGAGGATACAACATCCCGGATGCATAGTTTCTTTCCAATGAAAGATTGATGATACTTCGGACATAGTCAGTTCTGTGAGAGCGGGAATGGCGCCTAGTGATATACAATTCCCGAAGAAACCGCAGTAGGGAAATTTTCACTTATAGGCCCGAATAGCTATATAATATGAGACTTGATGAGATACTAAGAAGATGTGTTATGGAGCCAAAGCGACCGTTGATGCTCACAGCAGAAGCTCATGAAGAGGAATCGTAGGAGGGGCCAGTCTGTGAGGAAGCTATGTCGAAGGTCCTAAGAGTTGGCCTTTGGTGGCCCACCTTACCTGAGATGTTAAAGATTATTTGAGAACCTATGATGTATGCCAAAGAGTTGAAACCATCTAGAAGAGATGAAATTCCATTAGCATGTGAAATGCGATTCTAAACATTTGAAAAGTGGTCCATTGACTTCATTGGACCTATAAACCCACACCGAGGAAGCGCCAGCAGAGCAAAGGTATATCATTCTTGTGACATGTCTGCTCGGATGGGCCAAAGCCAAAGCAGTTAAATAATGTAGTGAAACTACAGTACGCATTTATATTTGATGACATAATAACTAGGTTTGGATGCCCCAATGTCCTTATGAGTGATCAAGGTACACACTTCATCAATAAAGATAATTCAGATCCCTAAATGAAGAATTTGTTGTCCACCATCGAGGAAGACTACACCTTACCATCCACAAGAAAATGGAGCAGGTTGAAGCATTCAACAAGATCTTGGAGGCAGTATTAACAAATATTTTCATTGTGAATAGGGATGAGTGGGACATAAGAGTACCTGCATTACTATGGGCCTATCGAACCACTTGCGAAATTAACAATGGAGACCCCTTCAAGTTGGTTTATGGTCTCAAAGTTCTTGTCCCAATGGAATACTTGGTACCAAGATTAAAAAATTGTTGCTTTACAAGTATGGATGACAACTGGCGGTTTTTGTTCCAGAAGGCTCACGGTGGTTGGCGGAAGAAGACATATTCATTCGCGAGGATTCCTGGCCGAGGGTTTGAGGAATGAGAAGGAATATTATGACAGGCACATCAATAAGAAGGAACTCAAGCAAGCTGATTTAGCATTGGTGTATGGAAATAAGTTTATAAGACAACCCGGAAGTTTAGAATGCATTGGATTGGACCATATGAGATTGCCTATGTTATATAGGGAGGATTTGCATGGCTGAAACATTGAAGGGAGAATGGAAGGAAGGATTGGTGAATGGGAGTCGGTTGAAGTTGTACTATGACAAAAAGTTGCCTCTCATCTCTCAGTAAAAGCATGAGAAAAAGAATCTAGGTACCAAATGCAGTTGAAATTGGATACCCGGAACCGAAAGATAGTGTGAACAAGAGGAGGGAGAGGAGGCAAGAAGTAGAAAGCAAGGGTTTCCCTCGCATTCCAAAGTCAAAGCCGAGGATTGGATTAAAGTTCCTTGGGATGAGTCCACAGTGAGTGTTGGGGCCTATTATTTCGTTATGGAAGGAAGTGTGAGAAGAACAAGGAAGAAGGTGAAAATCAAACCGTGGGAGAAAGCGGTGACTATCCTTTAAAGGTCCCAAAGTAGGAAAAGAAAAGCGATGGAACAAAGCGCGATGATAAGTCATTTGACCGATGACTCTTGGGGCTTTGTCCGTGCGCTATTTCCTGAGTCACCGACTAGAAAGGCCCGAGAAACGCTGCCTATCGGGAAAATTTCACCCACAACAACTCTCTTACGTGATCTCCCTTTCTTCTATCGAGGAAATGTCGGACTTAGCGACTTGGCGAGTCACGGCAGTCGCAGCGTTTGTCTTGTGATTCTCTGAAATCCGATGTAATTCAATGATGACCTTTTACTTTTCCATCAGGGTTCCTCCCTGCTCCGGGGTACGGTACTTGTAATGTCCAGTAGCTTTACCCCAATCCACGAATACGATACTCGATGTTGCTCATGGAGATTTTATTTTGTCCGATCCACTGTCACCTCGTTGAGATTTCAGACTTCTCTATATCGCGAATCCTGATGTCTGTGGTTTTGGGACTTTCCTTTCCCTGAATTCAGAACCAGTATGCCACATGTCCTCTCACCAATTCCTGTGGCCTACGCTCCTTTAATTGTCGGTATATTGCATTTTGCGATATCGCGATTCTCGATGCAACGCTTCCCTTATATCTAGGACTCCCGAATTGTCGAACCTCAACTTATTCAAATCTTTCGATGCGTGTCCCGAATGATGGACGGTTGAATCGAACCTCGGGCTTCGCTAAATGAAAAATCAAAACCACTCACTCCAATGAACCCCGATGACCAAATCTTCGATCGAGTGGTCAACCGACACGTATCTTACATGAGATCCACGACTATGATCCCTTAGTTGTTGCAAGACTCAAAAAGGTATCGAATTCTTGACCTATGAATTCCTGATGCCTCAATATTCGGATGCTTCTCAGAGTTTCCACTTTGCTCACGAAGGCTTAAACCCTATGCAACTCATGCCGTGGACTGGTTGTTATAGGTATTATGTGTACTTGTCATATCAATGGTCCACAACCTCTTGAGCTTAAACTTCGGACGTAACCATATCCTCCTCCCTTCTCTGCGGCGGACGGTTGGCGAGGTTTCGCTAATCCTCCCCACTGATTCTTGATTGTCGATCTCTTCCATTTGATGATTTCTACAGAGGACCAATTGTTCCTACTCAATAATTTGTCCTTATGAAACTTACCAACACACCGTTTAAACACTTCCGCGGCACTAACTGTCACGATCCTTCATATTGGTAGGCTTTACTCCTCCTGAGTTTTTCACAACTTCGAGCCTCAAAGGGGTCCTTGCACGCACTCCTTGAGACAAACTTTCAAATAACCTCCAGATATTTGATTCTACGACCCTATGCACTATTTGCAACAATAGCCTCTCAATATTCCTCCTGGATTCATGAAATCCAAAATTTTACTTGGTCTGCACACACCTTGCACGGCTCCTATAACCCAATTTCATTTATGGGTGAACGAGAACAAGAATTAAGCTACTCCCGAGCCTTCTATCAACCCACTCCTTGGACGACTTCAAGCGCATCGCGGGAATCCTTTACTCGAGATAGAGAAACGAGGTGAAACTCATTCTCCTACTTCCTTTCAGACTTCGACACTCAACAGAAATCATTCATACATAGCATATAAAGAAAATGCGCCTTGAGGAAGTAAATACTCATGACATTAACGATACACAGAGAATAGACACAAACCCATGGATTTGAATTAACCTCTTCTATTAATTCAAGTTTTGTACATGTGTGTTCTTCCACAACTCTCTTCTTCTCTTCTATGCTCTTCACAGCTTCAATAATAATACAAATGCACAATGAGGATGTCTATATATCGTTTCCCTCTTACTCTCGAGCAGTCTAATCTAGGATTAAATTTATATCTACATGCATTAACTGCTAAATTCATCCTCATAGTTTACCTCTCTTAATGGCTCATTTTAAGATCGTATAACTTCTCGGTGTTTCAAAACTTTTGTTGGCTTGTCCGGTTGTGCGATTGTCTCCACGTTGGCTCCTTGATGTGGGAGATGCTCACATCATACTCCTCAGCTTGAAAACTTTCATGGGCTCTGTCCACCCAGGCTCCTGCGGTATGTCCCATGCTTACGTATCACTTGATCTCCGGTGGCATCTTCTATTGGATGGTTTTTCCATTTGACTAGGTACTCAAAGTATTCTTTCCGTCTAGTCCTCTTGCTCACTTTCTTGTCAAGTATACACTCCATCGTAGCTATACGCAGCTGGCTGCTGTCCCTTTGGATCACTGGTTGCTCATTTTATGCTTCTGCGTCCTCGAGGTTTATATGGGTATAAATCGAGGCATTGCATGCTCGGTCCCTACGATCCCATCGGGTATTTCAATCTCGTAAGCATTTGTCCCCAATTTCTTAAGACCTTACATGGTGATTTTCTTCAATTTCAATTTGGTATATGTTCCCCTCGGGAACCTTTACTTCGAGATGTTCAATTAAGTCACCAACCTCAGGAAATTGAAGTTGTCTTCTATCTTTGTCATTTCTGTGTTTATATTATTGGCTTGATTTCCAGGTCAACCTTCTGGATGTAGAAGTTCTTTCATCGCCCTCGGTAATTCTTAACACTAAGCTCCTAGTCCGCGGTCTTTTACGATCCCTCAATTCCAGAAATTCCCCTCATTTGCATGCCATAAAAAATCTGAAAAGGAATCTGACCTATGCTCCAATTTACTAAGTCGTTATACGCAAACTCCGCGTAACGGTATGTGTGCTTGGTTGTGGTGTTACGCCACCGGGCCGCTCGACAGATCTCGATTACATTTCACCACTTCCTTGTCCATCCATCGAGGATGATAAGCTGAACTAAGCGTCAAGTTAGTCCCCGGCTTCTTCCACAATGTCCTCGAAATGTCCCACCGAACTTTGTATCCCTATCAAAACTATGCTCCTTGGCCCAGGTAGTGAATGGCTTCTTTGAAGCGAGGTTTGTGATGCGGTGGCGTCGCCGGTTTTCTGACATGGGATAAAATGTGCCATCTTGGAAAATCTATCCACCACCACAAAGTTGAATCACCAACTTACTATTTTGTGTTCTTGGAAACCCTAATAAAAAATCCATTGTCGCATCCACGACCTTTTCGAATTTATCGACAATGGTTGATAAAACCATTTTAGCTATGCTTCCCCTTCAAATCTTTGGCAAATCACGCATGTATTACAAATATCTTGACCTTTGATGCATCCCTATCAATTATGACTCTCTCGGCTTTGTGAATGTCTTGTCATGGCCAGGAAGTGTCATTAATCCTCCTTGTGTTTCTCCTTCAGCGGTTCTCCTCATGGAACAATTTGGAATACAGAACTGATTTCCTTCAAACAACGATCCTTCACGGATCATGTATTAGAAGCCTTGGCTTCTCTCGAGCTAGTTCTCAGCCGCTTCATACACTTCCTTGAAATTAGGATCATCTGCATACATGTCTCTGAGATCATCGAAACCCAATGTTTGACTTTGAATTCCTGCAATAGCAAACACTTCTACGCTCAAAGCATCAACAACTTTGTTAAGCATTGCGAAATATGTTTAATCTGGTAAAGTGCATGTAATTCCAACCCACTTAGCATGCTACGGTTAAGCTTCCTGTTGAGTCACAAGCTGTAATGCATGGTTATCACTATACAAAACAAATTCCTTTGGAATCAAATAGTGCCTCCACTTTTTTTCAATGCGTGAATGATGGCATAAAATTCCTTGTCATATGTGGAGTACTTCGCTTTCACTTCCATTCAGCTTTTCGCTGAAATATGCAATCGGTCGATCATCTTGACTCAATCTGCTCCTATCACAAATCCCACTTATGCAGCATTTTACCTTAAATGTCTTTGGAATGTGCAAAATTAGTTTGTTCCGTGATCTTCCATTTCAATAAATTATCTTATAGGCCTCTTAGTCCGATTGAAAAGATTTATGTCTTTCTTCTTTGTGTCCATCATTCTTTTAATTCACTGAAATTCGATGCTTGGTAGAAACTAGCCAATCCGAAAACTTCTCACCTCAAATATGCTCGGTGATGGCCAATTTTTTAGTACCTCCACCTTATCTGGGTCCATCTCCAACTCATTTCCCGAAATAACAAATCCCAAGTAAATGAGCTGTGTCTTCATAAATGAACAGGGATTTCTTCATGTTTATCAACTTGACTTCTCTGTTGTAGCTTACGCATCAGCCAAATTCTTTAAGTGTTCACCCACAAATCTACTATGGTCGATTATGTCATCCAAATACAATGACAAACTTTCTAGATGGAACTCCCTGGGACTTAGTTCATCAACCTCCTTGAAGGAATTGCCAGGCGTGTTGTTAAATAGAATGGCATAACAAGCCATTCATCGACTCTTCATTTGTTTTGATTGTTGTCTTCCACTCATCACCTTCTCTCTATGCAGTCGATGATATCCTCTTTTCAAATCGATCTTTGAAAAATGCTTTTTCTCCACACTTAAGAAATCCATTAAATCATCCATCCCTTATCGTGGAAATTTATTTATTGCGGTCGTTATCTTATTGATCCTTTGATAAATTCGTGCATCCTCTAGCCTCCATCTTTATTGGACTAAGTCTTTGTTGGAACAACACCGCAGTTTCAAGCTTTCAGACCAAACCTTTGTCCAACAACTCACGGACTTGTCTTTTGACCTCTTCATTCTCTTGCGGCGTCATCTATCACGCGGCTTTATTTGATAAACTAGCTCACGGTATGAGATCGATGCCGATCACGCTTCTCGCCGATTGTAGCGAGCGAATTAATTCATCCACTGCTATGTCAGTGAACTCTTCGGCCCAGTTCACGAACTTTTTTTGGTAAATCATCTACCCTTGTGCCGATCAAAACAATTTGGTTTTCTTACCCTGATGAATTGTGGTTCCTCTCTTCTTCACCTCGGTTCCTTCCACTCATGAAATTATAGTGTTACTTACTTGGGTTTTATATCATATCCTTAATTGGAGGCAACATATGATCCTCCCATTCTTTTCTATTGTATATGTATTCATCCTCCCATCATGAATCACATACCTATCATATTTCCATGGTCTACCCAGCAATGGTAATAAACATCCATAGGAATAACATCCTAGAGAATTTTATCATTATATCCACCTAATTTGAACTCAACCAAGCATTGCTTAGTAATAGTTACACGGTGTGTCCTTTAAAGCCGCAATTTCGTATGGGCTTGGATGATCGATTAGATCTTTCCAGCTCCGGCTTCTCTACCATCTCCATAGAAGCGAGATTATCGGGTGCTACCCTTTTCCACTTTATCGACGCATCACCTATCCTTGGTCTTGCAAGCGGAGTCACGAAAACGGTCACGGTCCTTTGGTGAAATCTCCACTTCCTTCTCGGTGTCAAAGGACTTTTTAAGCATCATGAAATCTTCCTGCTCTGCGTCTTCCTACGCCTCAACATCCTGCCTTTGTGCTTTGGAGATGTGAGCTTCTCCTCCATATTTCTTTTTTATCTAGACACTCATAAAACTTGTGCCCATTTTTCCACACATGAAGCGTAATGATTACTCACCTCTTCCTCTTCCTCTACCTGCGGTATGAAACCTATTATCCGTTGTCCTCTCTGTTCGGTATGTTGTTCTCTTTGCTCTGCGTATTTCCCTCATTGTGAACTTACACCTCTCTCGACTCGAGTCTGAGGTTTCTATCGATCTTCCTTAGGCTTGATATTTTTCTTGGGCAAGTTGCCCTGCGGGATGACTTACAGCATAAACGCTGACCTTGCTTTTGGCTCAACTATATTACGACTTCGAGCCATCGATAGAATCCTCCACTCACGGATGGTTACCATGCTCATCTCATCCACGGTGCATTATCTCGGACCATTCATGTATCACGGAAACTTTCTCGCTGATCCTCTCCCAATGACACCTTTCGATGTTGGTCGTAGAATTCCCTCGGTGTGTTCTTTCCTTTGTCATGAGCTTCTGTCACCGGGTTCTACATTCTCTGAGTGAGTAATTTGATAGTCCACAGGGGTGAATTTCTCTTTCATCTTCGCGGTCATTCTATCCCAACTTTTGATCCTTTGCTTGCCCTTGCAATGTCTATGGAAACTTGTAGCTCATCCCACCACAATGTTGCGTGTCCCTTTAACCTCAACACGTATGCGACCTTCTTATCTTCTTCAACATCTTCATGAGTCGAAGTATGTGTCAGCGAGCTCTAATCGGTCGGCTCTTAAATCCAAAGTTCCCTCATAAACTTGAATCCATCTTTGCTTTTGCACCCATCCTTACCGAAAATAGCTTTGATTAAGCGTTCATTTGTTGCATCCTTGGCTGCAACTTCCTCTTCATGTCCATCTTCCTTCTTGTCTTTGGAATCACTAAGATCCCCAATGCCAATTGTGTGTCTTTGTGTTGTTCCATGTCTTCGAGTCTGGCTTGTAGATCATGCATTTCTTTTTCCATGGTTGGGTCAGGCATCTGGTTACCTCTTCTTCTTGGTATTTCCATTTCCTTTGGTGGATCAGGTGTTTTCCTATTCCTTATCCTTGGCGGCATGGTGAATCCTTCCCTTATCTTCTATAGAAAGAAAAGACTCCTTCTTGGGCTCTGATACCACTTGGCCTTGAGCCAGCTCTTGAACGCGTCCGCTCCGCGGATCTTTCCTCCTTCCTCGGCCCGAAGAACTACAAAGGCTCTTCTATTTCCTATCGGGAAAATTTCACCCACAACAACTCTCTCATGGGATCTCCCTTTCTTCTGCTCGGAAATCCCGGACTTAGCGACCGAGTCACCCGATGATCCTACGTTTGTTTCGCGATTCACCGAAATCCAATTGATATTTGACCTTTTACTGCTGCTACTCGGGGTTCCTCTATTGGGATTTTGGCACTTGCGATGTCCAAAACAACTTGCTTCACCAATCCTCGATCCCCGATACTCGATGCATCGCAGGTTTGACTGTCCGTCCTGTCACCTCGTTGAGATTTCAGACTTCTCTATATCGCAAATCCTGATAATAAATGGTTTGGGACTTTCCTATCCCAATTAAAACAGTATTCCACCTGTCCTCTCACCAATTCCTATGGCCCCACGCTCCTTTAGTTGTCGAGGGACCGTTTCGCGATATCGCGATTCGGCGTCTAGCGTTTCCCTGTCTCGGACTCAGAATTTTCGAACCACGGAGCTTCTTCAAATATTGACGTCGTCGAATGATGGTAGGTTCGGATCGAACCTCAAACTTCGCCAAACGTAAAATCAAAACCACTCACTCCTATGGAACCTGATGACCAAATATCCGATCGAGCGACCAATTGACAAGTTTCTTACCTGAGATCCACGGCTATTATCCCTTCGCTGTTGCGAGACTCAGAAAGGTCTCAAATTCTTGACCTCTGAATTCAGATGCCTCGATATCCCAATGCCTCTCCGATTTTCCCCTGCGGTGCCAAAGTCTTCAAGCCTATACGCTCTGTCGGTGGGCGGTTGATGGGTGCTTGTGTGCAGATCAACGGTCCACGATCCCTTGAGCTTAAACTCCAGACGTAACCATATCCTCCTCACTTCTCTAGCATATCTGAAGGCTGGCGGGATTTCACTAATCCTCCCAGATTCGATTATTAGATCTCTTCCTTTTGATGATTTATATGGAGGACCAAGTGTTCCTCCTCAATAATTTGTCCTTACGCGCAGAAGCTTTTAGCGCTTGTTTAAACACTTCACGGCACTAACTTCCTTTGTGATCCTCCAACAGGTTTGAAGGTCTTATCCCTCTTGATATTTTTCCGCTTTGGAAGCCTCAAAGCGGGGTCCTTGCAGCACTCCTTAGCGTGATTTCAAGCACTTTAAAGTGCTTGAATTCGCTGACCACACACATGTGGCGGTCAACTGTCTCCTCAGTTGCAGACTTTCCTTAACCCTACGCACTCCTTGCTGGCTCTTACAATTAATTTCCTTAGACGAGAACAAAGAAGTTAAACTTCTCGATCCATACATCCGCGCCTCCTTGAGGCGACTGTGCCTCCTTGCAGGGAATCCTTGCTCAGATAGAGAAACAGGTGAAACTCATTTCTCCTAACTTCCTTCCTCGCCAACTTCCAAACACTCAACAAGAAATCATTAATACATATCATATAAATCAAATGTAACAAAGTAAATACTCATGAGCATAGCATTCAACATACATACGGAGAACAAACACAAAACCATGGATTTGAATTAGCTTCTTCTATTAATTCAAATAAATATACATGGGTGTTCTTCCGGCTCTTTAGCTTCTCTTACATGCTCTTCCTGCTTCAATAATAACACAAATGCACAATGAGGTGTCTATATCTAGTTTCCCTCTTCGCTCACCGAACAATCAAATCTAGGAATTAAATTTCTATCTACGCATTAACTACTTTAAAATGTCGTCTATCTAGGAAGAGAGAAATCAGCTCAAGGTCCATTACAATATACAAGTGTGCCTCATCTTAATGGCTCATTTAAGATGTAACAACTTCAAGGTGTTTTAAAAATTTGTGTTGGCTTGTCCGACTGTCAGGTGTCTCAGCGTTGGCTAAGCGATGTGGGGAGATGTACATCATGGTTGGATGAGGAGATCAAGGATGATAGTCGATTAAGGAATATGGATTGTGGACAACTTCGGTAAGTGGAAAATATCTACCATTGAATGCTTTGGAGCACCACGAGATGAAAAAGGAAATATTTGTAAAACCGAGGAAAATGCGGGTCAAAGTTGACCTAGGGTTTTAGACACCTAAGGTTTTGGTATTTGAGTTCACGGCACCAAGGTTTAAGCCTAAGGTTGTCAATGAGGTGTTGTAATGTATAAATAGAGGTATAAAAGGGCCACAGGGTTGGAGTTGGTAATTCTGTAGTACAATATTGTTGTTGATCTAGCTATAGTATTGAGCGAGGGATCATTGTATTGAGAAAGAGAAGTGATGAGAGAAGCCTTCTAGTATTGTAATATCTTAGCAGGTGTGTGAAAGTTAGTCTTTGTAGTAGATGAGAAGGTGAAGAAAGAGAGAGAAATAAGATCTGCTAGCTAAGAGCATAGAACCAAGAACTGTATTCTCTCCTTAATATAATATAACACAGTTATGTGGGTGCTTGAAGAGGGGTGAACCACGTATATTTAGTGTTGTGTGTGATTGATGCTTTGATCTATGTTGTTGTTGTATATTACTTTCCTTATTGTATTAGACCAAATCTATAGTTGTGAACGATAGATCTATCTTGTTGAATAACAGATGCATGATGTATTGTTGTTATGTCGTCCACTTATTCCTTGGTTGTGAACATCCTACGATGCAACCCCCTCATCTACTTCTGTCATGAAATTTGCATCTTCTTTCACGGTGTTTCCATAAGGGCCATTAGCTAGGGCTTGTTGGTGTGCTCTTGGAGTTGAACCACGGGTGCACTCCTGTGCCAACCACTACCTTTCATTGGACAACAATCAAAATCAAGAGAAAGTTAATATTGGAATAGATCAAGCACCCAAGAATGCTAATGTTGGAGATTATTAGGATGATACCACCATTGATAAGATCTGAGAACACTCTTGCATGAATATCAGGACTTGTTCTAAACCAAGTTCATTGATATGAAGGAATTGAAGGGCCCATGGGAGAGATGAATATCCCCTTGAAGCCAGATGTCAGGCTATTTTAGTAGAGACACTATAGATTGAATCAGGATATAAAATTTAAGATTAGATTGAGCGGGATGTTGGAATCGAGGAATTATAGAGCCTGTTGAAGTGTCAGAATGGATTAGCCCTATGCTAGTACAAGATAAGAATACATGAGAGATAAGGATCTATGTAGATCCGGGAAGATGAATGATGTATGTTTCATGACCCATTCCCTACACATTTCACCAACGATGTGTTAGATAATGTAGAATTAAATTAAGTTTACTCCTTCCGCGAGATGGATTTTTAGGTTATCACTAGATCGGGATTGCCAAGGAATATCACCACAAGAACACATTTGCAACAAAATGGGGATCCTACCAGTATACAGTGATGCCTTTGGATTGAAGAATGCACCGGTAATATTTTTCTAGGGTGGTGGTTGAAGCATTCAAGGAGTTTTACATAAATGTTTGGAAACATATTTTGATGATTGGACTATTTTTGGCTTATTGCAAAACCATATTGAATGTTTAAGACTAATGTTGAATAAAAATTAGCCCAGGCAGTGTCAAATTGATTTGAATCTGAAAAAGTGCATCTTATTTTAACCCTTTGGAGTGCTGCTAGGAAATATTATTGTAAGCAGGGGTTGTTTGTAGATCCATCCAAGATTTCCATTGTAGTCGATCTACCCCCTCCTACTTGAGTCAAACAACTATACTGCTGCATTGGGATACACTGGATACTACATAAAGTTCATCAAGAGAAATTCTAGATTACAACACCTATGGAGAAGTTTTTAAAGAAATATTGTCAATTTCAATGAATTGGAAGGTACCCGGTAGAGTTTCAACACACTGAAATAGAAAATTCTTATTGTGCCTATTACGGATCAGCTGGGAAATTAGAGCAATGAATTTAACGTGCATGTCGATGCTTCATCCACTACTACATTGGGCGGAAGTTACGACAACGGGGAGCTGTGGATATTGACCATCTTCTATCCTTTTCTAGTAGGAATCTATATATAGCTGAGATAAACTACACTAATACTGAAAGAGAAGGTTTAGCCATGATTGTATTTGCAGAAGTTTAGGCACTACTTGTTGGGAGGACGCTTTAAGATGTTCTTGATCACTCTGCGTTGAAATGCCACATTCAACAAGCCGGTGTTGGGGGGAATAAGGATATCACGGAGATGATTACTATTATTCAGAATATGACTTTGAGATTATGGTCAAACTAGGGAGAATGTACAAGGGACCTGACCACTTGTATAGTTTAGAACATGGAGAACCTACCAATTTGGAGGATGCACTACCATATGCATAGTTGTTTTCCATCAGAAGGGTTGATGATCAATTCCCTGAGATTGTTCAATTCCTATCAATAGGAATGGCGCTGCTAGATATATAGTCATTCAGAAGAAACAACTGATAGTTCATGCTGTAGATGTTTCACCTATAGTTGGACAACTATAAATATGGGACACGGTGAGATATTGGCGTGGTGGTAGTCTCGGAAAAGCTTATTGTGAAGGTTCTTAGAAGTGACCTCTCGTGGCATACTTCCATAATGATGCTAAGGATTATAAAATCTACGATAATACTTGAGAGAGTTGGGAAACTTATTCAAAGAGATGAGATTCCTTGCTTGGTGACTATACGAGGAATTTGAAATGAGTTATTGATTTTAGAATGGGACCTATCAACCCACCAAGAAGGAAACCTGAGGGAGCTAAGTACATCATGAATGTGACAGAGTATTTGTACAGATGGGTAGAAGCTAGAGTAGTGAAGGATTGTGAATTGCAACTATGGCTGATAGATTTATGTTGATGATATATCATAACGGGGTTTTGGATGCAGGAACACCGATGGTGATCAGGTACACACGCACATTAATAAGACTATTGGAGCTTTGACTCAAGAATTTGAATTCCACCATCTGAGTACTCACCATCCACAAGTGAATGGGACGGTCGAACCTTTCAACAAAATCTTGGAGGCAACAGCCAGTGTTTGGAGTGTGAGCAGGGGATGACTGGGACTTGAGGATTCTTATAGTGCTATGGGCCTATAGAACTCCTTGCAAGAGGCGACAATTGAGACTCCCTTTAAGTTGGTTTATAGTCTATAAGCACTTGTCCCTATGGAATATTTGGTTCGTAGTCTCAAATTAGAGTATTCGGAGATATGGATGACATTAGCGATGTTAAAGATGAGCTCGTGCAATTGGTGGAACTAAAAGAAGACCGATTTATTGTAGGATTCCATCGGTAGATTACCGAAGGGAGCGAAGGCCTACCATGACAGATATATCAATAAGAAAGCCTTTAAGCAAGGAGATCTAGTATTGGTATATGAAAGAAAGTTCATGAATCATCCAGGAAATTTCATAACGTGGCTTGGGCCATATGAGATCATCTATGTTATAGAAGGAGGAGTTATGTAGTTGAAGACATTGAATGGAGGCTTGGAAGGAAGGTTTAGTGAATGGGGCGATTGAAATTGTACTATGACAACCACCTACCTCATCTCATTAAGCGAGAGGAGATGGGTCTGGGTACCAAGATGTGGTTAGGCTGGGTGCAGGAACTACCGAAAGAGCAGATCTTCCACTGAGGGAAGAAAGCAGCATAAGCGAAGAAGAGGTTGCCTGCTTGTGATCTAAAGTTGAAGTGAAACAAAAGGTCCAGACCTGAAGTGCCTCGTTGGAGTCACATGTGAGTGTTGGGGGGCTTGTTGGCCATTGGTTATGGAAGGAAGTGAAGATTAAGAAATAAAGGTGAACTGGGAACTATGCGGAAAGAACATTGACTGATATTGGTTCGAAGTGAGCAAAATAGAAGGGCGAAGTAAGGCGAGTGGATTGAACAGACCGAGGAAGGCAGGATCAGAAAGGAGAGATGGATTGTGGACAGCTCATTGGCGGAAAATTCCATAATATATTCTTTGGGTACCTGCGTGGGAAAGAAGGAAAGGCAAGGATGGTGAAGCCACAGCGATGGAGTCGAAGAGTTGACTAGGGTTTTTGGAGATTTTAGGGTTTTGACACCCTGGGGTTTTCAATAAGGTTGTCTGAAACTCATTGTAATGTATAAATAAGGTCAAGAGGACCTAGGATGGGTTTGAGAGAAGATATTATGTTATGATGAGTGATTATTTTTGTTGAGAGGGAAAGGTATTCTGTTGAGAGAGAGTCTATGTTGTAATATCTTAGGTTAGGTGTGAAGATCAACCACAACATTTGGAGTGCAGGGGAGGAGAGAGAGAGAAGGAGAGAAGTCGCAAGCTAAGGCGTGCGCAAATAGAACTATATGTTTTCCTATAATATCAAGAACCACAATTATGTGGACGTAGCCCAAGGGAGACGGTGAATGCATATCTTTTTGTTCTGTTGGATTGATGTTGTGTTCTTTTTCCTTTGATTCTGTTATGCATAATTATTGTTAGATATGAGATATAACTCTGCGAAGTAGGTTTGAGTTGGTAAACGATATCTAGATGATGTGTTGTTGTTGTTTGGACCACTTTCATTTCCTACGGTTGTAGACACATGTGTCTTGTAACCCCCTATTGCTACTTTAGGTGATACTACATCTTCTTAGGTGTTTCCAAAAGGGCCAGTAGTTAGGGATTTTGGTGCGCTGTTAGAAGTTGAACCACGGGTCTACCCTTGTGCCAGGGTGGAACTAGCGTGAAATTTAATTCTCCTTTTGATGTCCATGCAATTAATCCCTGTCGTTGATCTAGTGATTTCGCATCTGAAGGTCACAACTTAATCTGACTTAAACTGATCCCTTGTTGGATCAACCATAGTCGTCAATATCCAAGTCTATGAGATCGGCCGATCTAGACCAATTGTAGGATTAGAAGTGAGTGGAGTTGTTTAATTCTTCTTTCTCTCCTTGCAATTCATTCCTATCGTTGATAAACTGCCGGCTCAAATGATCACGATCCTCTTCAACGATCCTCAAGCCCACATACACTCATATTATTGGTGTCCATTAATATGAGATGATCAACACAGTCAATTCTTGATTGGACGACTATTGAGGCTTCTCATTGTTTCCTATCACGTTGGAATTGACTTCTGGGTCTTTCCATCAATCAAAAGCGATAACAGAATGTGCTCTTCATTAGCTAATTGTCCTAAGATTGTCTTGTTTGTGCATTATTTTATGCAGTGATGAATCAGTCGCTAATTCTCTCGAGCTTTGATCATAGGAACATTGTTGATCTGTAAATTGATCAACAGTAATCATGAAATTTCTTTCAACTAGCTGATGTTGACATCAATGGAAATCTCATTTGTGGTAATTCATCACTAACAATAAATCATCACATCGAATGTTGACATCAATGACAATATGTCCAACAATATCCCCTTTTCATTGAAACCACTAAGTTCATATAAAAATACATGTGATTCTTTGTTGTATGATTTTCTCTCCTTGACATCAATGTAAGTGTTGCTCTATATAATCAACATCTATATGTCGCATGTTTGTTGTTGGAATATGAACTTGGAGTATCATCCTAGAGAATCATATTAGCACTTATGCTTGAATGACTTCCCCTGTCAATATGATCTCTCTTTTCTTCTGACTACTCTCCCCATTTGTTTACGAAAGGGTAGCTCTTCCTAACAAGTTTTCTTTCCCTGTTAATTTACTAACATCTTATCTTAGTTTATTGGGATTTTTGTGTTTAAATAAGTAGTCTTCTTGATGCAAATTTTTGTAGTGATCAAGTATTTTCAAAACTTAATCTAATTACTTTCTTATTCAATAATCAAAATACTCCTCCTAAGTTTTTATTGACTTTCCTTTGTCAAATCGAACAATAGTATGAATCTTACTGATATTTTTGATCTGCTTCTTATTCTTGTTTTTTATTTCACGGGAATATCAATTGAGGAATTATACCAATTGATCTAAATACCAATTTAAACTTATTTTATATTTTCTTTCTTTTGCTAACAACTTATGACATCAAATTTTGATGATGTCATAATTTGTTATTGTCCCATATTCTTCTATAGATACTTTATTTTCTTGAGATTGATTTATCTCATATTGGATTTCAAATTCTTTATTAGGACTTTTACCCATCATGTTCTTATTATTAATTTCTTCATTTTCAAGTGTAATAACATATTTCTTGCTTTCTCCTTGAAATTTTCTTCTCCATATGTTTCTATGAGATATTCTTCTTTTTCGATCTTCTCTTTATAATTGTGTTTTTGGAGATTTTTCATCTTGTTCTCCCTTGACCAATGTTTAAGGATCCTTGGTCATGTTTGACCTATTTTTGGGACTTGACAGGCTGTCGAAGGCCTAAGATGAAACAAGGATCGTGGGATCTCAGCCACTTTTTAGGAATTTTTGGGATTTGGAATTATGTAACAGGTACAAGATGTCATCCCAAGGTTTACCCATGTTTAGGGCTAATTTTGTAATGTATAAATAGATGCTAGGTGATGTAGTGAGAATGGATGGATAAGTGTGAATGAAAATTTAGTTGTAAGTGGTGTTGAGTGCAAGTAGCAATTGTAAAGTGCTTTTTGTATGTTTGCAAGGTTGAGTGCAAGTGGTTGTAAGAAGGATTTGTGTTGTGGCCTAGCTTGGGAAGGAGGATCTAGCGAGTGCACAGATCTCCTATCCTCTACAAAGAAGTTGATCTGAAGGCTCTATACATGTAAGAATATTGAAGAAATATAATAAATGAGCGAAGAGATGGTGGATCACGGCCCGGGGTGGGGATGAACCCGCGTCATCCTTGTTGTGAATGATTTGTCTTGATGTGTTTATGTGTTTATGTATTTACTCTTAGTCCTTTGATATAGATGAATGATAGGTAGATATGTTGTTTCTTTGTGCTTAATAGTGAGAGTAAATGTTGGATCTAACCTATGTGAATGTGCTTAGTGCTTGATACGCTAGATCAGTTGTTTCTTCATGCTAAGTGTTGTTATATAGTAGATCTGGTTGAATCTTGTGATGCTTTGTAATTATGATATTTACCTACGAAGTAGATATCGGTTAAACATTGACTTTATTGCTAAGTGATTTGTCAAGGTGTTACAATCACATATATTTCTCCCATCTAAGATTATAGACACTGGAGTCTTGCAACCACCCACGCCTCTACCTCGGGTTATGTGTTTATGTATTTACTTTCTTAGTCCTTTGATATAGATGAATGATAGGTAGATATGTTGTTTCTTTGTGCTTAATAGTGAGAGTAAATGTTGGATCTAACCTATGTGAATGTGCTTAGTGCTTGAATCTGCTAGATCTGATTTGTTTCTTCATGCTAAGAGTTGTTAAATGCTAGATCTGGTTGAATACTGTGATGCTTTGTAATTATGATATTTACCTACGAAGTAGATATCGGTTAAACATTGATGAACTTTATTGCTAAGTGATTTGTCAAGGTGTTACAATCACATATATTTCTCCCATCTAAGATTATAGACACTGGAGTCCTGCAACCACCCCTGCCTCTACCTCAGGTGAGACTTCATCTGCTTCGCAGGTGTTGCCGAAAGGGCCAGTAGTTAGCATTTTTTTGGTGCACTGTTGTAGCGTTGAACCCTAGGTCTACCCCTATGCCAACACATCTCCTTTATTCTTCCAACTTTTATTAGGATTTGTCATTGACTTGAATGACTTATTCAAATATTGACTTTTTGTATTCTTGCAGTTTTGGGATTTGTGCCCAAACCTATCACAGTTGTAACATCTCATTGTATGACAAAATTTTGTTGTGTGCCCAACAAAATTATATCTCCA
>SNQJ01S0094388.1:6826-32041 GCA_010110895.2 Picea sitchensis
AGCTCTCACAGGTTTCTCAACACACAAAAATACAAAGTACACCATCTCTCTTCTCTCCACCATGCACCACCTAAAGAAAATGAACCCCATTCACTGCAATGCAGTCCCTCAAGCTATTCATGTCTTTCTAGGGATCCACTGCATCTGGTCAAGAATATCCATGTTGAGACTCTCATGATTCACATGTGTAAACAAGGTTTATCACATGCCAATGCATCTCATGAATACATCTACCAATGCATGGCTAGAATACACGAGTAATTACTACATCCAATAAATCAATGAATTCTTTCCCCAACAATTTATTCCCATGTCCAAAACCAATAAAAAGAATGAATGATGAATAATGAATGAGTGATAAACCAAATGATGAGAAACAATGAATGAGCAACCCCCAAAAAATCTAAAAGAGGGGTTTATATATTTATATGAACATCAAGAACCACATGGCCTTTCCCCAAGAAGATCATGTAACCACTTTCCCCCCCAAAAAAAACCAATGTGACTAAATAAAATATAATATAAAGACTTAGCCCATTTAACCCCCTCTCACATGGAATCATATCCCCCTATAACTCTTTTCCTTTTCCATCTTGCAATGAATGATGTATTTTATTATTTGCAGTTTCCAAAGCATCACATTTCCTAGGCACTCCAGCCTCTTTTAATTTTTTTGGGCACTCTCACCTTTCATCAAATAAACAAAATACATTATTATTTTGAGGAATAAGAAATAGGGTATTACATAGCTATCACCTGCTCCTTCATTAGACTTGGCTCCATAAAAAAAGAGGTTCTACATTTATGGAATTATGCTTGATTCATTTTGTGGACAAGGTTCTACTTTAACTTTGAAATTAATCTCATCATTTGTGTTAGTGTTTACATCAAAGTTAGTCTGTACATGAGAGTTAGTGTCCAAAATATATACTATATTTCAGTTGGGATCATCAATTTGAGTGCAATAAATAATTTTAGATTGTGTATCTTATTCCCCATCAGGTGATATTTCAACGGTGAAATTTATGAAAAAAGGTGTTTAAGCTATAATTTCCCAGGATTGAGTGATTAAACATGATATGATCATTTGGGTCATTGAGGTATTTGACCACATGTTTCATGTACCTTTCCCTCTCAACTCTTATCTGATTTTGTTTTCCATTATAGGGTAACCAGAGGTGATACTAGTCAGTAGAAAAATATCCTTTAAGCATAGTTGACCAATCCCCATGTAACACACCCAATCCCTAAATATCCTTTCTAGGGGTGGGGCATCAATTTTTCGCTTTCCCTAGTTCATATTTGGTCCCATGCTTAAGAAAAACCCTCTTAATTAGCTCCCCTGTAGCTTACATATCCTACTATGCACTTGAACCATCTAGTGGGGTCTTCCTCGTGACCTTGAGATGAAAACCGGGAGCTAAGAACCTACATTAGGAAGGTTTCGACACTCTAGAAGTTCCCAGATTTTGGGAGTTCCCAAGAGTGTTTTCTAAATCTCAGATCGTTGAACCGTGGAGGATATCCATGGTCCAAATCCTCCGTTGATATCCTATGGTTAAGGAGGGGTTTTGGCTATCTATGCATAACACACCTTTTTCCAAATCCCCGAAGTGTCAAATTATCGCCATGTGCCCTTATCCCTTCGACATTCGGCCTTCAAGAATTGACAATTCTCACTGAGCATTCCTTTTTAACACACTATGAAAAACTCCCGAACTCCCAATATCTCACCATGTGGCCTTGGCCTGTCGGAGATCGGCGTTCAACAATTTTCATTGGACATTCCTAAACTATAGCATGCCCCTCATCTTCCAAACTATTGAAAATATCCAAACTTCCGGGGTCTTAGACACATCACCAGCCATGTAGGCTAGGCGACCATGAACCAGAAATTGCAACGTGGTGAGGGTCAAGGGGTGACACATGTCCTCGATAGGGGGGTGACACATGACATGCTCTAACAAGAACAATAGGTACGTGAATCGTCCAAAACTAGCTGACATATGGAATGTGTAAAGAGAATCCACGTCACCCGATATGACATCAGTGAGCCACGTCATCATAGACTCATAACTGCTCAGTCCTTCGATCTAACGATCCGCAAGATTTGACATAGATCCATATATCTACGGTTCTCATCACTTCGTGGCTTTGACTTCAAATCTCACTGAATTCTCTCTACACAAATCCCCCAAAGAGATAACTCTTTGGATTACGGGATCTTGCACCATGTGTCCCTTTCAACCAATGGTCGAGATCCACTTCGACACTCATGACTTCGGTGAGTTCATACTTCGTAAACTCTTGGATGGTTTCCTCTGGAGTATGGAATCTCCGGACTACGGGATCACTTTCCACATACCGCATCATCCAACGGTCTTATTTTCATGGTCAACACTTGACGGGGAATAGGTATGGGCCACGTGTTGCTCCACGATGTGTTCCCAGTTAGTCAGGTAGTCAAAGGTGGGTCCCTTAGATCGACTGTTTGGAAGGATCCGAGGATCGATGGTCCATGTTACTTTGACAGTTTGGTATTAAAAATTTTGGTGAGTATGTCTCTCTTCCTTCCTTCCAGACCACACCAGATCTATTGCCACACATACCTAGCATCTACGAACAGGATTTACTCCGGCTATCAAATCTTCGGGGAAAACTCATGCATTTATATATCGCCAAATAGTCAGACTCTCGGATAATTGTGGATATCTGGACATGTGTCCCTCAAGTTAAACAATCTATATTTACTCTACGACTCCGAAATTCAGGAGTTTCTGAACTAGACCTTTCCAAATCTCTCGAAGTAAGACTTATTTGAAGTGCTCAACACCTCCCCTCATATACCTGATCTAAGGACTGAGAGTGATCCATAATGAATCCCCACATCGACGGTCCTCATTGATTCATGAATTCAACCTTCAACTACTTTTGAGGATTGTGGAGTCATAAGTCCCAAAGTCCCAAAGCCAAAAGAGATAGCTCCTTTCGGACTAGCGCATGGTTTTTAGGCCCTAGTTACATGGGTCCTTTGGGAAAACTTAGGGGCTAGGCGTGAATACATTTTCGTAGAAAAGGGGTTAAGGACATGGGTGCGATCCCTTGGTTAGATGGGTGAATATTCTAAGGGAAAAACACCCTTCTCCCACAAAATGAATACTTAACATTCTCGCTAAGGTAAACTTCACAGGGTTTGTAGGACTTAGAGATTTCAGTCAATCCTACCTCGACTCTCTTGCGGACTCACATCCCATGACTCTCTAATATTTAAACTAAGATAAGTCAAAGATCACATAGATATAAAATTTTACAAGAATCAAAGAGCATTTCTAATAATTGTTCAAATACTGAGACACTGAATCATAAACATAGACATTTCATCATCACATCCAATATAATGCACAAAGTATGAAAATACTTATTAGAACTAGAAAATGTGAAGCAACAACTGAAAGGGGTTCCCGTTTCCTCCCAACCATAGGCACAACCACTCCTACTAGATTTACCACTAGCCACCCTTGAGCTAGACCATTATGTTGTGAGAGAGATTCTTTCTCTTTTCTCCACAACAATTAGGGACAAAGGTTACTCTCCTTCTCCCACAGAAATTGGGCAACTAGTTTTCTCTGCTCCAAGCAAGGAGGTCTACACGAGTACTTCCTTGGTCACTCATCATCTTAATTTATTATCTTTTAGTGAAACCCTTCCCTAGGATTATTATAGCCAAAACAAGATTTCTTCTCATATTTTCTCTCTACTTCAGAAGTGAAGTATATCCACTACTCTTCTATGGAGAGTGTTTTTCTCTACCCTATTATCTCGCAGATCTATATCTGTCCCCAAATTACCTCAGTTATTTCCTTACCAAGGTTGTGTGGGTCCGAATACCCATTCATGGTCAGGCATGGAAGCCTTATAGATGGGTACCCTACCCCATCTCCTCATTAACTCTTGAGGATGTCCTTGCAACTACAATATTGACTAGTAATTCATTTTTGGGTCAGAGGACTGTTGAGAAATTAAACCCAATAGGTACTAATCTAGTGAGGGTCATATTAACCATACTTGGTTTCCCTTCACCATATCTCTCATAGAATCCATGGTCTATATTGGAAAAATTCTCCCCCTTTCAGCAACTATGCAACACATATTCAAATTCAAATTGTATTAATAATAAAAATTCATAAGTTGACCCTTTTATACAAGGGTTCATCAAATCAAACGTTCATACATATTTAGTGCGCCACAGCCTCTTGGCTAGTTATAATTATATTTACAAACTGGGGAAAACATGGGTATTACAACCCCCTCCCCATTAATGGAACATTATCCTCGATGTTTTATCTGCCGATGTGCTCTGTATGTACAAAAGTAAACAAAAATGGATATGCATGTCTCATGGCATCCTCCAATTTCCATGTGGCCTCATCTAGGCCAAAGTGTTTCCACTGCACCTTGAACTGTGCAATGGTTATGTTCATGAGTGGGGTTTCCTTCCTGTCTATTATGCATTGAGGTTTTGACAGGAAATCTCCCTCGGGTTCCACCTGAATAAAAAACCAGTCAATAATATGATTAGAATAATGTACATACTTCTTTAATAATAAAACATGGAAAAATTATGTTCTTTCACCGTGGGAGGAAGTGATAGCCAATAGGCTACGGATCCCACTCTATACAAAACTTCAAAGGGTCCACAATACCTAGGTGCTAGCTTGGCACAAGCTCCCATCCTCAAGGAGCTTCTCCTGGTCTAACCCGGAGATACACACGATCCCCTGTTTTGAACTCTCTAGGAGTCCTTTTTATGTCTGCACAACTCTTTTGTCTATCTTGCGATATCTTTAGATTTTTCCTAATATTAATCACTTTTTTTCCATTTCCTTTATTATATCCGGCCTGATTGTAACTCTGTCTATTTGGTTGTTCCAAATAATCGGAATTTTGCATTGCCTTCCATAGAGGGCTTCAAAAGGACTCATTTTTAATGACTCTTGATAGCCATTGTTGTAAGAATATTCTACCAGTGGTAGGTAGTCCTCCCATTTCTTGTGTTTATTCATTACATGCATCCTCAACATGTCTTCTAATACTTGGTTTACCCTCTCTCTCTTCCCATCAGTTTGAGGGTGATAGGCTATACTAAATTGTAATTTTGTTTCAAAACCAACAAACAAAGATTTCCAAAAGTTTGAAGTAAACTTTGTATCTCTGTCGGACATAATATCTTTAGGCATGGCATGTAGTGTGAATATCTCTTTTATGAATATGTTGGCAATATCCATTTCCTTGCAAGTTGACTTGACTGGTATGTAGTGAGTATCTTTTCTCAATTTTTCCACAACTACCATGATGGCATTGTTATGTTTGGTTGATATTGGGAATCATGTGATAAAATCCATGGAGATGGTTTCCCATTTCCATTCGAGAATTAGTAGGGGTTGTAGATTCCCTGTTGGGTTTCAGTGCTCTACCTTGACTTGTTGACATCCTAGAAACTTAGCCAAATAATAAGCTATGTCATTTTTCATTCTAGGCCAATATAATAGCTTTCTAGTGGTCGCGATCATTTTCTGATAACCAGGATGACCAATATATGATATTTTGTGTAGTTAATCCATTATGAACCTCTTAAATTTATCACAATTTTGAATGTATAATATTCCCTTGTAAGTCAATAGGTCATCATTAAGCATCTGATAACCTTCATACTTCATCCCTCTGGGATCTTTCTTTAGGTATGATGTCATGGTCTTGAAAAATGCATCTATCTCTTGTGCATTTTTTACCCTCTCTTTGATGTCTGATTCACTAACACTTACAACTTCCAAGTGATCTACTTTCATACTTATGCTAAGGGAATCAACCACCCTATTCTCCTTTCCTTTGATATATTTGATTTCAAAATCAAACTCACTAAGGAGAGACACCCACCTAGCTTGTCTCACATTGAGTTTTGGTTGGTCAAACAAATACCTCAATCCACTATGGTTTGTCATAATTACACATATTGTACCTAAGAGTTAATTCCTCCACATTTTTATGACATGCACTATGGAAGCAAATTCCATATCGTGAGTGACATAATTGACTTCATGCTCATTCAATTTTTTGGACTCGTAGCAAATCACATGTCCTTCTTGCATAAGGACTCCTCCGAGCCCTTCCTTATAGACATGTGTACACATAAGGAAATATTTGTTTGGATCTGTAATATTTAGTACAAGCGCATTAGTTAGAAGGTATTTCAGCTCTTGAAATATTTCTTCACATTCTGAGGTCAAAATGAATTTAACCCCCTTTTTCTGAAGGGAGGCGATTGGGAAACCAATCTTGGAGAATACTTTTATGAACCTCCTATAGTAGCATGCCAGACCCATAAATGATTTGATATCAGATACATCCTTTGGGGTAGTCCAATTCATGATGGATTTAATCTTGTCAGGGACAACTGACACTCCTTCCTCAGAAATAACATGGCCTAAGTAGTGGACTTTTTTCTGGAAGAAGTCACACTTACTGAGCTTAGCATAGAGCTGATGCTCTCTTAGTACTTGGAGTATAAGCTTGAGATGTTATTCATGATCTTCCCTATTCTTGCAATATATTAGGATATCATTAATGAAAACCAATACAAACCTATCCAAGAATCTTTTGAATATGTTATTCATTAAGTACATAAAAGTGGTTGGTGTATTGGTAAGCCCAAATGGCACCACCACAAATTCATAGTGACCATATCTTGTCCTAAAGGTTGTATTTTGGATATATTCATATTTAATTCAGACCTGATGGTATCCATACCTCAAGTCAACGTTAGAGAATATTGTAGCACCCCTTAATTGGTCAAACAAGTCATCAATCCTTGGAAAGGGATACTTATTCTTTATGGTCATCTTATTAAGTTGTCTATAATCTATGAATAGTCTGAGTGTGCCATATTTCTTTTTCACAAACAAGGATGGTGCTCCCCATGGAGACACACTAGGTCGTATGTACCCTTTATCCCATAACTCCTTCAGTTGTATTTTGAGATCAACTAGCTCTAGTGTACTCATCCTATAGGGATTTCTAGACACTGGCACTGCTCCTAGTACAAGTTCTATTGAAAAGTAAATATCCCTTCTTGGAGGTAGACGTGGTACCTCTTATGGGAATACATATTTATATTCTTTTAATATGATATGGCTCTCTAGGTTGGGTTTATCATTATCAATAGAGATCAGTACTTGTATTGCATACAAAGGACATCCCTTTTTGCAATACTTATTCACTTGGAGGGTTGAAATTTTTCTCACTGAGACAAGCTTTCAAATCCCTTGTAGGGTTATCCTCCTTCCTTCTTGATTTTCACACTCCAAATTTTTACTATAACATTCCAACTTAGTTTTGTGGGTATCCATCCAGTCCATGCCAATCAACATGTCATAACATCCTAGAGGGAGCATGTTTAGGTTTGCTTGGGTGGGCAACCCACTCATGACAAATTGGAATGTTGGTATGACCTATATTACTTTTCTTTTGGTTCCAATGGCTAGCTGTACCAGACATGATTTAACATGTTTAACTTGTTGCAATTTACATTTCTCAACAACTTGAGAGGAAGCATAACTCAAATTATAACCAAGGTCAATTAAAATAGAAACATGATGGTTGGAAATCGTACCTTCCATCTCCACCAATGAGGCTTGGTGGTTAGCTTGTCCATTATCCAAGGTTGTATAAATTTGTGGCATGCTACTAGCCACATCATTGACTGTGGTATCCTCTTGGATGTTGTAGACCTTCCCAAGAATTCATTTTCTATGCGAATAGTCCCTCAACAGATGTTCCTCTCCACAACCCCAACATTTCAAGGTTTCTCTCTTCATGTTATCAATCTTACTTGGAGCTACTCTGAATGGTTTATCTCCACTCTGGGATGGAAAATTTTGTTGATACACACTTTTGGTAGGAAGGATCATCCTAGAGTTCTTACCAGGGCTCTTAAATATCGACGATTTAAACCCCTTCTTCTTGAACTCTGAATTTTTTTTCTTCTTTCATTCTTCACAGGGTTCTGTATTACTCTTGAATTTCTCATAGAAATACATTATACCTTGATTTTTGAATAGTGTATTCTAAGGTCTTTGGCTCATCAAATTCAATTATGTCTTGATAGGACTGAGTCAATCCACTAATAAATACTTGGATCTTTACCTTTTCATCTTTTATGTAGGGCACATACCTCATCATCTTGAGAAATTTGTTGATATATTCATATATGGTGAGTTGTCCTAGCTTGAGTTCATATAACTCCTTGGTCTTCCCATCAAATTACTTTTATGACAAGTACTTCTTCTTGAATTATTTATCAAATTGTTTCCATGAAAAGTCCTTCTCATGGACTCCTTTCACATTCTTAAGGTCCTACCACCTAATGCAAGCCTTCCAATTTAGGTTGAAAATGGCTATGTGAGCCTTTAAGTTTTCAGAGTAGTCACAGACTCTAAAGTAATTCTTCAATATGAGTATCCAAAATTTGTATTCTTCCCCTTTCTTAATATCTCCATCGAAGGTGGTTGGTTTGGATTTCTTGAACTCTTCAGGGTCACGACTCTTGGAATGTTTCCTCTTATTTCCTCTTGTCTGAGAATGGCAACAAGTTTTACCACTAGAATATTCCTTGGAGTTGTCATTGTCCTCACCAGAGGAATCTTCCATTGAATGTCTCTTAGCTCCATTTTGGCCCTTCTTTGAAGTTCTCCTCTTGGTGTGGCCACTTTCAGGACCATTCTTATGTATCTTAGGTGGACTTGGATTTTTCTTAGTATGATGCATGCCCACATGACTGAAAACTATACCATGTTGTAGTTTCCTTTGTATATATTATAGACTTTGTAGTAGGACTACATTAATTTTTTTTTTCTTTTCCTGCTCCTTGATCAACCTTTCATTTTCATCCTTATAACTCTGTAATTCTTCCATGAGGCTTCTTACAATTTCAACCAAATTTGGAGGGGTTTCCACCACCCTCCTTTCATCAGATTCTTTCTCTCTATTATGGGAGCTCTCCCCCAACTCTTGATGTGTCACCATCCTTTATGTTGTAGTTCTCCTGTTGTTCACTGAATGCTTGAGTGCATATAAAACATTTTCTTTTAGTTACTAATATACCAATTCATGAAAAAGACATATCATTGCAAGGTGAAGTCAGTTCTTTATTCAGAAAAATATATCAATCAATAAAAGGGTTAAGGTAGGGTGTTACCCCGTAAGTTCTCTAATAATATTTTTATGTGAATAGTGCATCAGCCCCAGAAGTCCAGGTGTTGTTTCCATGCTCTGATACCAATTTGTAGCACACCCAACCCCTAAATATCCTTTCTAGGGCTGGGGCATCAATTTTTCTCTTTCCCTGGTTCATATTTGGTCCATTTCTTAAGAAAAACCCTCTTAATCAAATCCCCCAAAGATTACATCTCTTGTTGTGTGCTTTAATGAGCTAGCAGGGTCTTCCTTGTGACATCGGTGTGGGGCTAATTATATGCACTATTAATTCCCAATATTAAATTGTCAACTAGGGAGTCGTAGACTTAGAGGTGCAAGCACAGGAAATGCAAGATTGGAACCTAGTCTAGCCTATTCTAAAGATGATAGACACGCTTCAAAATGTAATGAATGCAAGTAAGCCAAGCTCAAATGAAAACTAACACTACAATATGTATCTTAACACTGGATCACAAGATCATGTCTCCCGAGTTAGATCCTAATCTTCAATGGCTTATTCCTGTAGTGGTTCGTTAAACTACGGGGAAACTAAATTAAAGAAAATAGATTAAAGACAAGGAAACTTGAAAGTAAATTCGGAATTCACCCAAATTGACATTCAAATCAGTCAATTAGATGAGGTTACTCAAACCCTCATGTATGTGTGCTAATGACCTAAAGGGGAATTTACTAGTTTTAAGAGGAAATCCACCAAACTCCTAATTAATCCTATATTGACAAAATGATGTAACCTAAAGACTTAAACACTCTTCAGAGACTTGTCCTCGAGAAAATATACACCAAAAAATGAAAGCGAAGTCAATGTGTAGGTATGGGATTAATTTTTTTTTATGTACAAGAATGAGTGTGTTGGTACAGAATTAGTTTTGTCTCATATCCAAGAATTGGTTCATTCATTTAACATTGCATATGTATTTATATAAAAGCATAACAATCAAACATATAACAATATATTCTCAAGACAACATAGGGATGATTAGTATATACAAAGATTACATAGTTTTCACATAACAAAGTGGTAACTAATGATAAACACAATTAAAACAATGAAGACAAAACACTAAGACACTTTAACAATATAACAAGGGAATAATATAACAAATAATTCAAAGTTAATATACAATAATTAATACATAATAAATAATGTAATAATGCACATGGTGTCATAACAAAACTATTTACAATAACATGGTAAAAAAATATATATATAATACTAATGAAAAATATAAACAATACATAACAAGAACTTAACAAAGATAATGCTAATAACACAAATGATAAAACTATATGTACAATACAAAAATTAACAATAAAACATTATAAACAATTAACAATATAAAAATATGTGTAATTAACAATATAACATTACACATAAAACGGTCCCATGCACAACCATTATTATACACCACGAAACAATATAATGTACAACGCCAAACAAAGAGCAATTTGTCAAATCAGCTAAGGGAAATTGAGTGAATCATGGTCATAAATTCATAGAAATGAAAAATGGAGAAACTTGAAGTTATGATTTGTTTTTAATTGTTCTCATGAATTTTTGTTGCAACATTGATATGTTTGCAAAAGAATGGCGTTGGAGATTGGAGCGGTCTGAATAGTATATGGGCGGGGCGAATTTGGGTATCAACAGATCCAGAGTGTTAAGAGATAAAGGTAAATTTGCAAGAAGAAGAAGATAATAGAAGTTGCAGGTGTTCTATCTTAAGTTTTTTTCTTTGAAATTCACAATTAAGTTAGCAAACTAACTACACAAAACTAAAATCAAACAACACCTGTGAAACAAACAATGAAACATTGCACAAAATATAAATTGGACGGGAATTAACCACACTTTCAATCTAACTATCAAAATAAAAAGGCAAAACATTACCCAAGACTGAGGGGCCCTTCCCAACCTGAATAACGCTGCCAAAAATGATCAGATGAAGCTGAAGGAATGAACATAAATTAAGGAACAAGAAACCTTCATTAATGGGGGATCATCTTTGCTTACAAAAGAGAAGAACACTTGATTTCTATCTTAATGAATCTCCTTTTCTGCTACCAAATCCAAACAAAAATAGACGTACCCCCGATTTACATAATTGGCATACTTATATGCCAAATCCTTGATCTGGAAGATGGAAATGAATCCTCCATTCTCATGAAACAATAGTTACATAAATGTATCAAACCATGATATGGTTTTTAGAATATATTAAAACCATAATACCATGAATCTTGGACCCTCGATCATGCTGGAATACTTTGACTTCTTATTTAATTAGGGTTCCATGCTTATTAGAAATATCTAGACTCCATATTCAATTTCTTCCAAATCTGGGCGCATCCCGAAATTGGTGTAGATGTCAATTGAAGAACCATAAATAACTCATGAACCATTCATTTTTTTGGAAAACGACTCCCATGAGACCCACATTTCCATGCTAGAAACAAAACCCATGTTCCAGATTCTTCAAATTTGTCTTCATGTGCACGAAAATTGAGGGCGAAGTTGACTGTCTAGAACTTTTATTAATTTGGATGAATTATTCTCCCTGAGCTGGAGGTCCACACATGTGACCTGTGTGGATTTTGAGACACTTTTCTACATGATGACGTTGCCACAGAGAAAACCCACACTCCCAATTTTTCTTAGAAATGCATTAATATTCCAAATAATGATAGGTACCTGAATGGGAGTGTTGAGCGGGAATGCTGAACTATAATAATGGTACAAGAATGTTGATCATGATAGTACAATAATCACACGTCACGAGCCATCATCAATAAACCATGATATAATCATCTTTTAATAACTAAAAACATAGAAAATATAATGTATTAACCACATACGAATGATGGCGTTTAATTAGGGTTTATGGTGTGTATTAACAACGAAATGCGAGAAAATGTGTAATAATGAATGTTTTTGAATAGTGAAAAGCATGAAAACGTCAATCTCAACACACCCCCAAACACAAGAATTTGCATGTCCTCATGCAAACAAGGTTAATTCATGATACTCTGCTTATGAATTTATGTGACATTATTTCTTTGTGTAGGTGTTGGTTGTTTTGGAGCGACACTATGGAAACTGATTATACTGTTACATATTGATTTAAAATAGAGAAACAAAATTATAATGAAAATGGAGGACAAGCAAAGGATGGGTTATCATAGGGTGATAGTGAATGATATGAGTGTGGAGAATGTGAAATGATGGGGATGGTGGCCATATGAACTTGGATACCTTTATACTCTATATCTTATATTCATTCTAAGACCATGATTTACATGTGGTTCTTTGCCTGAATAGGAAACCATGACTTCATCCTCTTATTTAGAACATTCAGATGAACTAGGAATGCTTTATGATGTACAAGGAGAGGAAACTAAATATGTTTATTTATGTTTGTATTTTTATACCACATATCTCCATTTCATTGCTCTGTCTTATGATCAAAGTATAATTTTCATTATAATTGGTGTAGTGAAAATGGAAGGTTTGGTGAGCAGTTATGATGGTACTTTCTAAGTGGTAGTGGAGTGTGGAGTAGGTGATAGTGGTTATGCATCATGTTTTCCATATTCTTAGTAAATTAAAGAGATTTATACATGTTTTACCTCAAGCTACCGATTCTTTTAATTATAATGCACGCTGGAGTGGAAAATATGAAGAACTGGATGAAATATATGTGGAAACATGATGTGGGCCGTTGAAAGTTGAAGATGAGGTAGAGCAAGGTTGATAATTTATGAAGAGAACGAAAGTTGATCTGCTATATCAAAAAAAAAACTGGCTGAGATGAACTAAAGATGTTGGAGATGTTGGAGATGTTGAAGAGAGACTTTGAAGATATAGAATGGATCTAGAGATCTCCCCCAAACCCAAGAGTTTGCATGTCCTCATGCAAACTACTTAAGACTGAGTGGCATGCGGCTATAAGAAAACAATTTCTACCAAATTTTTGATACCAATCCGATAGTTGCTAAGAACATAAATGTGAGAGATCCTAATATATTGTGGGCACAAATTCCATGATTTCTAAGCCTGACCACACAGAGAGAAAATCACAAGATCGTATGATAAACTGATAAAAACATGATGTACATCTAGTATCACATTTTGACAATTTAAATTTGAACAATTTTCGAAGATCTCTTATGAATATTTCCCTTGTATGAATCACTGAGATAATTCAAGCATAACCCACAAAAATATATAAGCATCTTTTCCATTCTATAGAAAATATTTCTATTACCTTGATTAAACAAAATTCATCAAAAGATTAGCACCACTTATGTTCAAAGAGCCCTGTATAAATTAGAGTAGGGATTTTGTTCTTCTCCTTTAGGAGGGAAAATAAAAGATTATTAGAAGTCTCAACAAATGAAAACCCCATAGGAAACCAATCAACCTTTTTCACTTTGAAAATATTTACAGTCATTCAAGTAATAAAGATAATTTTCACAGTTGAGTATATTAAGCTTCTAAGATCATGGTCCCACTCTTAAGATAGCACATCTTAGATATAGTATGAATTGGATGATAGGGTCTTAAGGTCAACTTAGGGTTATTCTCAAATGACGAATAAATGGATTTTATTTAACCTTTAGTTCAACCCTGCATGCTTCTTCTTAATGATTTACACAAGTATATCATTCATACAAACAAATATAGATTAGGCATATCAAAATCAGAACCCATTGCAAGAAATCCTATTCAGTACTCCAATGTGGTAATTTTGACATCTAAGAAATATCCTCCCCAGACAAAATGGCCCATTTCCCACGAGCCTGTTCAATACCCTTATGGGTTTTCCTAGTCATACCACAGGTCGGTACCGGCTGCCAGTAGACCGGTTCAGTATCCTGGTGGGTTAACCTCTTACACCCATTTTCCATCAAAGGATATTGTCCCAAGATTTACCCTTAAGATAAAATTTATATATTGCATTCACACGGGTGAATGGGGGAGCATCTTTGAAAACCTTTTTACGGGATGGTATCGGGTTGGAAGATATTTTGTAGATTTCCCATAAAAGATTGTTCGTATGAAAAATAGACTTATTTATTGAGATTAGTCCAAAGACATATCATGGTCAAAATTACTTAATGTGTGGTGGATGAGGTCACGAGAGAATGACCTAAACATGCCTCTAGCGCCCAAGTTCATCTTCTCCATATAATTATGGTAGTGTTCCTATGGATAGAAACACCATGCACTCTCTTGTTACTCTTTAATAAGGATGCTCTACTGACTAACTTTGAGATTAGATTAGTTTGTACTAGCGACCTATGGCCTCATAATATGGACTTTTAACTTTATGTAATCCCACAGTATAATCAAAGACAAACTTGTGAGTTACTGCTATAATAAATGATTTGAAATTTTGTATAAAGAATGGAAATGAAATCTCTAGAAAATGATTGGTTGTGACAAAAAGTATTGGGTTTGATTAAACTTTTTTCTCCTTTAGTTTTTCATTATGAATTATTACCTAAACTATAAACTTCTTCAAGAAAAATAGTTTAGAAAAATAGTAGAGAAAAACTAATAAAGGTCAGAGTGTAGTCTTTAGAGAAACATATTTTAGGAGAGTAATAGAGAAATGTGTTAAGCTATTCCAAAACAATCTTAGGTAACAAAAGATCAAAATAAAAGACAGTCTTGATGAAACAACATAACCAAAAGAAATAAAATTACTTCCCTGAATAGGTCATGAAGATGTTCTCCCAAACCAACTAAAAAGAGGATACCTGCAAAACTCCAACAAATCGTCATAGACTAATTTATTTAGAAAAGTTGGAAAAAGATCTGACTATCAAAAGAAAAAAATATTAAACATTTTGGGGCAACAAACTCCTTTAATATTAGTTTCTCAGCCTCATAGCTACAATTATTGAAAAAGACAAAAAAACAATGTTGCACCAAACTAACAACTATATGAAACACTTATTCATTTATTCATTTATTTATTATCCTACCTTACCTAAGAAAAGACCCATTTTCAAGTATATGAATATTTCCAATGAAGCCACGTGCGTAACATGATTATGAATATACTCACATTCAGGTGTGAATAATATACTTTAATAAGTACCCAAACATTAAGAACCCGTTGATTCGAATGATAGGATGTTAATAGTTGTCTAAGAAGAGAGTGGTGGTTCAATCTAGTCATTGTATGGAACCAATGTTCGATAAAGTCATGATGTTCTTGGTTCACTTCCTCATTTAGAAAAATATGCATTTCTCCCTCTATCATGCCATGTAGATCATCTTTTGTTGAATGAATGGTCTCGTTAGTGCATAGAGGATCTTCAGAAAGGAATATTAGAAATTCCTCGATCTCAGGTTCTAATGGTGTCTCTCCATCAAATGTGGTCCATGGTTCTTTAGCATCCTCTATAAGTTAGAAAGGGTGACTAAAAAAGGATTATGGATCTTCTCATGGATGTGGCTCGTGGAACTTTGGTTTTTCTATGTCTTTTGGAAAAGTAGATAGGTTCTTGACTATGGTCAAGATGTGATCTTCCTGAGAAGAAGAGATCCCAGTTGCTACTAGGATTTGAGAGAGTTCTTCGATACTCATTATCATATTTGAATCCATATTGATGGTTGATGGGTCCTACATCACACATGTATTAGCGCATAGGGTTCTTACAACACCCAATTTTTTTTTGATGAAAATGAAATGAAAACTAAATAACACACAAAACAATTTTTAAGAAAACCATAAGAAATAATAGAAACTAATTGCAGAATTTGAAAAACATACCATAATTGCATGAAAATAAATACATTTGGAAGAAAGTAAACACACTTTGTAGGAAATTAAGAACACTTTGCAAAAGAGAAACACACTTGCAATAAAGTAACACTGAAGGTTTTGGAGAAACTCACAATAGCGGTCACACAGGTTCTTACCTATCATCTTACTATTTCTCCTCCCCCAAGATGTGTAATTTAAAAGCATCCTACCTATTCTCTAATCCCTTTAGCACCTCTCTGGAAATGGCACGGAAAATGTGGGGCTAAATATATGCATTATTAATTCCAAACATTAAATTGTGCAAGCACATGAAATGAAGGATTAGAGCCTAGTCTAGCCTATTCACATCTCCTGAGTTAGATCCTTATCTTTAATGGATTATTCCTCTAGTGGTTTGTTAAACTACGAGAGAACTAAATTAAATCAACTAGATTAAAGGCAAGGAAACTTGAAAGTAAATTCAAAATTTACCCAAAATTGGCATTCAAATCAGTCAGCTAGATGAGGTTACTCAAACCCTCATGTATGTGTGCTAATGACCTAAAGGGGAATTTACCAGTTTTAAGAGAAAATCCACCAAACTCCTAATTAATCCTATATTGAAAAAATGATGTCACCTAAAGACTTAAACACTCTACAGAGACTTTTCCTCAGGAAACGATACACCCACAAATGAAAGTGAAGTCAATGTGTAGGTATGGGATTAATTTTGTTTTATGTACAAGAATGAGCGTGTTGGTACATAATTAGTTGTGTCTCATATCCAAGAATTTCTTCAATCATTTAGCGCTGCATATGTATTTATATAAAAAAATAACAATCAAACATATAACAATATATTCTCAAGACAACATAGGGATGATTAGTATATACAAAGATTACATAGTTTTCACATAACAAAGTGGTAACTAATGATAAAAGCAATTAAAACAATGAAGACAAAACACTAAGACACTTTAACAATATAACAAGGGAATAAGATAACAAATAATTCAAAGTTAATATACAATAATTAATACATAATAAATAATGTGATAATGCACATGGTGTCATAACAAAACTATTTACAATAACATGGTAAAACAATATATAGAATACTAATGACAAATAAAAACAATATATAACAAGAACTTAACAAAGATAACGCTAATAACACAAATGATAAAGCTATATGTACAATACAACAATTAACAATAAAACATTATAAACAATTAACAATATAACAATATGTGCAATTAACAATAGAACATTACACATAAAACAGTCCTGTGCAAAACCATCATTATACAACATGGAACAATATAATGTACAACACCAAATGAAGAGAAATTTGTCAATTTAGCTAAGCGAAATTGAGTGAATCATGGTCAGAACTTCGTAGAAATTAAAAATGGAGCAACTTAATGTTCTGCTTTGTTTTTAATTGTTCTCATGAATTTTTGTTGTAGCGTTGAAATTTTTGCAGAGGAAGGGCGTTGGAGATTGGAGTGCTTCGAAGAGAATATGGGTGGGTCGAATTTGGGTATCAACAAATCCAGAGTGTTAAGAGATAAAGGTAAATTTGCAAGGCAAAGAAGAGAATAGAAGATGTAGGTGTTCTATCTTTAGGTTTGTTCTCTGAAATTCATAGTTAAATTAGCAAACTAACTACACGAAACTAAAATCAAACAACACTTGTGAAACATTTCACAAAATATAAATTGGACTGAAAGTAACCACACTTGCAATCTAACTGTCAAAATAAAATGACATAACATTACCCAGGATTGAGGGGCCCTTCCCAACCTGACTAACACTGCCAAAAACGGTCAGATGAAGCTGAAGGAATGCACAAAAATTCAGAAACAAACAACCTTCATTAATGGGTGATCAACTTCACTTACAAAAGAGAAGCACACATGCTTGCTATCTTAATGAATCTTCTTTTCTACTACCAAATACAAAACAAAAATAGAAGTACCCCCGATTTACATAATTGGCATATTTATATGCAAAATCCTTGATCTAGAAGATGGAAATGAATCCTCCATTCTCGTGAAACAACAATTACATAAATGAATATATCAAACCATCATACAATTTTTAGAAAATATTAAAACCATAATAACATGAATCTTGGACCCTTGATCATGCTGGAATACTTTGACTGCTTATTTAATTAGGGTTCCATGCTTATGAGAAAGATCTAGACTCCATATTCCGTTTATTCCAAATATGGGCGCATCCCGAAATTTTTGTAGATGTCAATCGAAGAACCAAAAATAACTCTTCAACCATTCATTTGTTTGGAAAATGGTTCGCTTGAGACCCAATTTTCCATGCTAGAAACAAAACACATGTTCCTGATTCTTCAAATTTGTCTTCATGTGTACGAAAATTGAGGGTGAAGTTGACTGTCTAGAACTTTTATTAATTTGGATGAATTATTCCCTCTGAGTTGGAGGTACACACGTGCGACCTGGGTGGATTTTGAGTCACTTGTCTACATGCTGACATCGCCACAAAGAAAACCCACATTCCCATTTTTCTTAGAAATGCGTGAATATTCCAAATAATGACAGGTACATGAATGAGAGTGTTGAGCGGGAATGTTGAACTGTAGTAATTGTACAAGAATGTTGATCGTGTTAGTACAAGAATCACACTTTGCGAACCATCATCAATAAACCATGATATAATCATCTTTTAATAAATAAAAACATAGAAAAGACAATGTATTAACCACAGACGAATGATGGCATTTAATTAGGGTTTATGGTTTGTATTAACAACGAAATGCGAGAAAATGTGTAAGAATTAATGTTTTTGTATAGAGAAAAGCATGACAAAAGTGGAGCTCAACACACCCCCAAACCCAAGAATTTGCATGTCCTCATGCAAACAAGGTTAACTCATGATGCTCTGCTTATGAATTTATGTGACATTGTTTCTTTGTGTAGGTGTTGGTTCTTGTGGACTGACACTATGGAAACTAATTACATTGTTACATATTGATTTCAAACAAAGAAACAAAATTATTATGAAAATGGAGGAAAAGAAAAGGATGTGTTATCACAGGGTGATAATGAATGATATGAGTGTGGAGAATGTTAAATGATGGAGATGGTGGTCGTATGAACTTGGACACCTTTATACGCGGTATCGTATATTCATTCTAAGATGAAGATTTACATGTGGTTCTTTGCTTGAATAGGAAACCATGACTTCATCCTCTTATTCATAACATTTAGATGAAATAGGAATGCTTTATGATGTACAAGGAGAAGACACTAAAGATGTTACTTTATGTTTGTATTTGTATACCACATATTTCCTTTTCATTTGTCTATCTTATGATCAGAGTATAATTTTCATTATAATTGGTGGAATGAAAATGGAATGTTTGGTGAGTAGTTTTGATGGTACTTTATATGTGGTAGTGGAGTGTGGAGTAGGTGATAGTGGTTATGCATCATGTTTTCCAAATTATTGGTAAATTAAAGAGATTTATACATGTTTTACCTCAAATTACCGATTCTTTGAATTCTAATGCACGCTGAAGTGGAAACTATGTAGAAACATATGAAACATATGTGGAAACATGATGTGTATCGCTAAAAGTTGAATATGAGGTAGAGCAAGGTTGAGAACTGCTGAAGAGAACGGAAGTTGATCTGCTAGATCCAAAAAAAAACTGGTTGAGATGAATTAAAGATGTTGGAGATGTTGGAGATGCTGAAGAGAGTCTGTGAAGATATAGAATGGATATAGAGATCTCCACCAAACCCAAGAGTTTGCATGTCCTCATGAAAACTACTTAATACTGAGTGGCATGCGGCTATAAGAAAACAATTGTTGCCAAATTTTTTTGATACCAATCCAAGAGTTGCTAAGAACATAAATGTGAGAGATACTAATAAATTGTGGGCACAAATTCCATGATTGCTAAGCCTGACCACATAGAGAGAAAATCATAATATCGTATAATAAACTGATCATAACATGAAGTACATCTATTATCAGATTTTGACAATTTATATTTGAACAATTTTTGAAGATCACTTATGAATATTCCCCCTATATGAATGACTGAGATAATTCAAGCATAACACACAAAAATGTATAATCATCTTTTCCATTGTATAGAAAATATTTCTATTTCCTTGATTAAACAAAATTCATCAAAATATTAGCAACACTTATGGTCATAGAGCCATGTATAAATTAGAGTAGGGATTTTTTTCTTCTCCTTTATGAGGGAAAATAAAAGAGTATTACTAGTCTCAACAAATGAAAACCCCATAGGAAACCATACAACCTTTTTCTCTTTGAAAATATTTACAATCATTCAAGTAATAAAGATAAATTTCACAGTTGAGTATATTAAGCTTCTAAGATCATGGTCCCACTCTTAATATAGTACATCTTAGATATAGTATGAATTGGATGATAGGGTCTTACATTCAACTTAGGGTTATTCTCAAATGGAGAATAAATGGATTTTATTTAACCCTTAGTTCAACCCTGCAAGCTTATTCTTAATGATTTACACAATTATATTTTTCATACAAACAGATATAGATTAGGCATATCAAAATCAAAACCCATTACCAACAAGCTTGTTCAGTACTCCAATGGGTTAATTTTGACATCTAAGAAATATCCTCCCAGAAAGAATGCTCCATTGCCCATGAGCCTGTTGAATACCCTTATGGGTTTACCTAGTCATACCATAGGCCAGTACCCGCTACTAGAAGACCTGTTCAGTATCGCGGTGGGTTAACCTCTTACACTCATTTTCCATCAAAGTCTCTTGTCCCAAAATTTACCCTTAAGATAAAATTTATATATTTCATTCGCATGGGTGAATGGAGGAGCATATTTGAAAACCTTTTTACGGGATGGTATTGTGTTGGAAGATATTTTGTAGATTGCCCATAAAATATTGTTCATATGAAAAATAGAATTATGTATTGAGATTAGTACAAAGACATATCGTGGTCAAACTTACTTAATGTGTGGTGGATGAGGCCACGAGAGAATGACCTAAAGGTGCCTCTAGTCCCAAGTTCATCTTCTCCATATAATTATGGTAGTGTTCCCATGGATAGAAACATCATGCACTCTCTTGTTACTCTTTAATAAGGATGCTCTACTAACCAAATTTGATATTAGATTAGGTTGTACTAGCTACCTATGGCCTCATAATATGGACTTTTAACTTTATGTAATCCCATAGTATAATCAAAGACAAGGCTGTGAGTTACTTCTATAATAAATGATCTGAAATTTTGTATAAAGAATGGAAATGAAACTCTTGAAAATGATTGGTTGTGACAAAAAGTATTGGGTTTGATTGGATTTTTTTCTCTTTTAGTTTTCCATTATTAATGATTACCTAAACTATAAACTTCTTCAAGGAAAATAGTTCAGAAAAATAGTAGAGAAAAATTAATAAAGGTCAGATTGTAGTCTTTAGAGATACAAATTTTAGGAGAGTAATAGAAAAATGGGTTCAACTATTCCAAAACAATCTTAGGTAACAAAAGATCAGAATAAAAGACAGTTTTGAAGAAACAACAAAATCAAAAGAAATGAAATTACTTCCTTGAATAAGTCATGAATATGTTCTCCCAATCCAACTGAAAAGAGGATACCTGCAAAACGCCAACAAATCATCATAGCCTAATTTATTTAGAAAAGTTGGAGAAAGATATGACTATTGGCTGAAAAGCATATTAAAAATTTTGGGGCAACAAACTCCTTTAATATTAGTTTTTCAGCATCATAGCTACAATTATTGAAAAAGACAAAAAAATGATGTTGCGCCAAACTAACAACTATATGCAACACTTATTCATTTATTTATTAGCCTACCTTACCTAAGAAAAGACCCATTTTCAAGTATATGAATATTTCCAATGAAGCCACATGCGTAACAGGATTATGAATATACTCACATTTAGGTTTGAATAATATACTTTAATAAGTACCCGAACATGAGGAACCAGTGGATTCGAATGATAGGATGTGAAGAGTTTTCAAAGAAGAGAGTGGTGGTTCAATATGGTCATCGTATGGAACCCATGTTCGATAAATTCACTATGTTCTTGGTTCACTTCCTCAATTATAAAAATATGCATGTCTCTCTCTATCATGCCATGTATATAATCTTTTGTTGAATGATTGGTCTTGTTAGTGCATAAAGAATATTTAGAAAGGCATATTATAAACTCCTCAATCTCAGGTTCTAATGGTGTCTCTCCATCTAATGTGGTCCATGATTATTTAGTCTCCTCTATAAGTTGGAAAGGGTAATTACAAAAGGATTTTGGATCTTCTCATGGAACTTTGGTTTTTCTATGTCTTTTGTAGAAGTAGATAGGTTCTTGACTACGGTCAAGATGTGCTCTTCCTGAGAAGAAGAGATCCCAGCCACTGCTAGGATTTGAGAGAGTTATTTGATACTCATTATATTTTTTGAATCCATCTTGCTGGTTGATGGGTCATGTATCACACATGGATTAGCGCATAGGGTTCTTACAACACCCAAAATATTTTTGATTTTTTAATATTTTTTATGAGAGAGAAATGAAAACTAACTAACACCCAAAACAATTTTTAAGCAAACCATAAGAAATAATAGAAACTAATTGCAGAATTTGAAAAACATACCACACTTTCATGAAAATAAAGACATTTGGAGGAAATTAAACACACTTTGCAGGAAAGTAAGCACACTTTGCGAAAGAGGAACAAACTTGCAATAAAGTAACAGTCAAGGTTTTGGGGAAACTCACAATAGTGGTCACGTAGGTTCTTACATCTCGTCTTACTGTTTCTCCTCCCCCAAGGTGTGTAATTTAAAATAAACCTACCTATGCTCTAATCCCTTTAGCACCTCCCCAGAAATGGCGCCAAAAATGTGGGGCTAAATATATGCATTATTAATTCCAACCATTAAATTGGAAACCAGGGAGTCGTAGAATCAAAGGCACATGGACAAGAAATGAAAGATTGGAACCTAGTCTAGCCTATTCTAAAGCCGACAGACACACTTCAAAATGTAATGAATGCAAGTAAGACAAGCTCAAATGAAAATTTACACTACAAGATGTAGCTTAACACCAGATCACAAGATCATGTCTCCCGAGTTAGATCCTGATCTTCAATGGATTATTCCTTTAGTGGTTTGTTAAACTATAGGAAAACTAAATTAAAGTAGGTATATTAAAGACAAGGCAAATTGAAAGTAAATTCAGAATTTACCCAAATTGGCATTCAAATTTGTCAGATAGATGAGATTACTCAAACCCTCGTGTATGTGTGCTACTGACCTAAAAAGGAATTTACCAGTTTTAAGCGCAAATCCACCAAACTCCTAATTAATCCTATATTGAAAAAATGATGTAACCTAACAACTTAAACACTCTTCAGAGACTTTTCCTCGGGAAAATATACACCCAGAAATGAAAGTGAAGTCAATGTGTAGGTATGGGATTAATTTTGTTTTATGTACAAGAATGAGCGTGTTGGTACATAATTAGTTTTGTCTCATATCCAAGAATTGCTTCAATCATTTAGTGCTACATATGTATTTATATAAAATCATAGCAATCAAACATATAACAATATATTCTCAAGACAACATAGGGATGATTAGTATATACAAAGATTACATACTTTTCACATAACAAAGTGGTAACTAATGATAAAAACAATTAAAACAATGAAGACAAAACACTAAGACACTTTAACAATATAAAAAGGGAATAAGATAACAAATAATTCAAAGTTAATATACAATAATTAATACATAATAAATAATGTGATAATGCACATGGTGTCCTAACAAAACTATTTACAATAACATGGTACAAAAAAAAATATAATACTAATGACAAATAAAAACAATATATAACAACAAATTAACAAAGATAACACTAATAACACAAATGATAAAACTATGTGTACAATACAACAATTAACAATAAAACATTATAACCAACTAGCAATATAACATTACACATAAAACAATCTTGTGCACAACCATCGTTATACACCACGAAACAATATAATGTACAATGCCAAACAAAGAGCAATTTTTCAAGTCAGATGAGCAAAATTGAGTGAATCGTGGTCAGAACTTCATAAAAATGAGAAACGAAAAAACTTAATGTTCTTCTTTGTTTTTAATTGTTCTCATGAATTTTTGTTGCAGCGTTGAAATGTTTTTAGAGGAAGGGAGTTGGATATTGGAGCAGTCCAAATAGAATATGGGTGGGCCGAATTTGGGTATCAATAGATCCAGAGTGTTAAGAGATAAAGGTAAATTTGCAAGGCGAAGAAGAGAATAGCAAGGATGATTTTAGGGGCTAAATTTCGCTCATGGGCTAATTTTCCATGGTTTTTCCAAAAACAAGATTCGTTATTTTAAAAATGATTCACCCAACTTCTATAGGATAAAATTATTTTACCTTAAAAATCACCAAAAGTTTATAAAAACTATATAAAATACTTAGAAATTTGAATATTTTTAAAAAAATATCGCCAAACATTTATAGTTGACATATGAAGGATTAGTAATATTCGCCAAGGTTTGTACATTTTAAAATAAATTTCCATCCTTAAAATCATCCCTGGAGAATAGAAGCTACAGGTGCTCTATCTTAAGGTTTGTTCTCTGAAATTCACAGTTAAATTAGCAAAATAACTACACAAAACTAAAATCAAACAACACCTGTGAAACAAAGAATGAAACATTGCACAAAATATAAATTGGACAGGAATTAACTACACTTGAAATATAAATATCAAAATAAAAAGGTAGAACGTTACCCAGGACTGAGGGGCCCTTCCCAACCTGACTAACACTGCCAAAAATGATCAGATGAAGCTGAAGGAATGCACAAAAATTCATGAACAAGCAACCTTAATTAATGGGGGATCAACTTCGCTTACAAAAGAGAAGCACACATGCTTTCTATCTTAATGAATCTCCTTTTATGCTACCAAATCCAAAACAAAAACAAATGTACCCCCGATTTACATAATTGGCATATTTATATGCAAAATCCTTGATCTAGAAGATGGAAATGACTCCTCCATTCTCGTGAAACAATAGTTACATAAATGAATATATCAAACCATCATACGGTTTTTAGAAAATATTAAAACCATAATATGATGA
>SNQJ01S0094390.1:31978-48313 GCA_010110895.2 Picea sitchensis
TTAACACATGAAGCAAGGTCCTGTAAAGTTTATTTAAATGAAGTAGGGGTGCTTGCATAACATAACAAGTCAGCCTTCTATTTTTTGATCATACACAAATATATTATACTGAAAACCCTCAACCAGGAAAACCTTTCTTATATTCATTATGTCGAATTTCACCATTCACTATACAATATATACAATGTTTTTAGGTATTCCGTAGATACCAAAACCCTAATCCCTAAAACTGAGATTATTTTTAGTAAACTTCTAAAAATAGCAAAAATCGCCCAAAAAAAATAATTTTGGGGCACTGTCCCAAACCCCGTCGGCCCCGTGCTACACTCGGTGCTGAACGTTGTGCATAACCAAGGGGGGGCATACCTGCCCCCCCGGGACCCCCCTAGGAAAGAACCTAGCGCACACAGCACAAACATTCCACTAGTACGAGGGATCATCAGACGCAGTTGTCATATCTGACGCGCCCACACACACACATGCAAATAATATAACACATACCCAACATAACTAAAATATGGTTACAAACATTCTTGGAAGGTATGCTTTTTTATAGGCTTAAACCCTTCATGATGGAGCTAATTTCAAGAATGTAAAATGTAGATCATCGATTTGTTCAGAAGAAATTCAAAATATTATAGCAGCTTGTGATCACCATACCTTAAATATTTCACGATGGTGTCTGTTGAGTATAGTCACCTAGTGTTTGTTGCTCTATGAAGAGGTTGTGCCTGAGACTTTTGGTATATATATTCCTTTCCTAATCATACAATTTGTTTTCATTTATGGGAAAAATAAATAATGTACTTCGCCTTTAGCATGTACCTCTAGTAACAATACATCAAGTTTTAGTTTTCCTTTGACTATTTTGAGTATCTTGGAAATAACAAGAGTTACAAAGTACAAGAACACAAACACTTTAATGATGTATTTTGTACCATAAGCTCTTAAGTCTAAATTTTGAGGTCAAATACTCTACCTATCATCTTGGGCTACAAGATAGATATCTTTTCTCTTTTTACCATCATACATGATCCATTCCTAGGGTGAACGCTTCTCAAAACATTGTCATTATAAATATCAACCTTCAAAAAACTAGATCTCGAAAGACCTACGTAGTATTTTTTAGATCATATGGCTTCCTTTAATGGATTTGGTATCTTTACTTACATTTTTCACGGTTATTAAAGTTTGAAGGCATATTTTGAAGCTCCCTTTGACTCAAATTTAACCTTCTTTATCTAATTTCCCATTCTATTTCTCTACTCTTTGAATAATCAGATGCAATAACTTGACTTCGTCTGACTAAGTGGTTTTCATTGGTTTTCTCTTGATACAGTCTTATTTTGATTTGATCATGAATTTCACTAGTATTCTTGCCTTTATCTTGATAACGTTGGTGATTTCACATTATGATTTTTTTTTCTTTTAGAATTGGAATTTCCAATTGTTGAATGAATAGACACATCTATGCCAAGTCATGAAACTCTCAACAAATATCTTCAAGGCACTGGTCTACAGTCTTTTGGGAAGGCTCATCAAAAGTAATATTTCAAAACTCAACCAAGAACATAAAACATGAATCATATAGTAGACTATACATTCACTTGCATAAAAACCACTTGTTGGTTTGGAATCCCATGCTCAAGGGAGTTCTAAGAGGAAAAGTGTTACATGCAACCTTACTTTTTCATTTTCATTTACTTCAAGACAAGATTGGTGGTCATTACAGACATATACATTTGTTTCCAGAAAGCGAACTTCCACTCAATAGAAAAATATTCAAGAGAAGTCAATTCCACCTCTCTAGTGGGATCTTGGAAACATGAATTGGTAAGATTCATGATTTGATTTAATATGTCCAAACAAGTATGGTTTCTCGCTTATTCAACGCATTATCTTTTTGGTTTACTATCCTATGCCAACCTGGATACATACTTTAGTTCTGGTTTATGTTGTGAGATCTCTACAAACATATTTTCTGGGAGCATTAATGGTCATTCTTGCATGTTGGCTAGTGAGAAAATCCTATGTAACGGGGGAACCATCCACACACTAAGTGGTTTCTCATGTGAAAGGTGAAGTGTAAAAGTCTAAAGCCTGAAAATCAAAAGGGATAACCATATTTATCTTGGTGCAACAAATATACAAAGTAAATATCAATAGTTGGTAGTCATCCCCTATCAGGATAAAAGAGGGCCATTGGTTTCCCCATCCACCGGATGCTAAGAATACACTAAATAAATCAGCAAGGAATGGGAAATACATATTGACTAAACTAGGGGACATGAAGATACCTTTGCTAGGGCTATGGATGCTCGCTTGCAACGCAGTAAGGTATGTGATGCCATGGTGACTCCATTGGGGCTATGGATTATTGCGGGCAATGGAGAAACACTTGATATATATATATATATATATATACACACACACACACACACATGGTCAAAATATTTTTATATCCCAAACCTATGTCATTCCCATGGCAGAGATACAAACCTGAATTATCGACGCAGTTTAAGGAAATAAATCTCACCATCATTCATCCTCTTATTACAACATACAAGATTTATTAGCCGACATGCAAGCATCACCAATGAGCCCACCACAATGGAATATTTTAGGTAACTATTGTACATTTATTCTGAAATTTCTAATCTTAAAAGTAATTGCCTAACACTCTACTTTTTTTTCTCATAACTTAGGGAAGACTATCAGATATTTTGGCTTCACCTAGTGTGTTTCCATTTGTTGTGCCAGCACAACACCCTCTCTAATTTATTCTTTTACCTTTTCTCTAAGAGAATAAATTCCCCCCGTCCCCACTACTAAAATTTTCTACTATAAATCCTCTCAGACTCTCTCATGTGAATGGAAAATACCAATTCTCTCTTCTCACTCTCCATACTTTACCATTTCATCAATTTTAAAGTAGACTCTGACCCACTGATACACTGTATATTGGAGATATTCCTCTTTCCTTCACCAATACACTGTGTATCGAGAGCATCATCTTTCCCTCACCGATAAAGGCTGTATCGACAAACATACTTCTTCCTCTGTCAATACATCTCATATCGACGACTTAGGGTTTTCTTCACCGATATACTTTCTTGAACTTTCACTTAAAGTTTTTTCTAAGTTCTAACCCATTGATTATGGCTATATCGATGGGTTACTTTTTTCCTCACTGATACAACCAATATTGGTGAGTTAGTGATTTCTTCATTGAAACACCGATGCCCATTCTCTCTCTGTCCTCGATACACAGGAAGGGCCAACACTTAGACATTTTCTTTTGCCACTTTCTAGTGTATTGACATCGATCATTTTATGGGAGTTGATAAACCGACACCATCAGTCCTTGTCCATCGATATACTAGTGGTCGATATTTCATCATTCCCCAATACATGGTGTATCGATGAGGTTCCCCCTATCTTCATCGATACATGGTATCGACAAGGTTCATATCATCTTCATCGATACATGGTATCGACAAGGTTCATCTCATCTTCGTCGATACATGGTATCAAAAAGGTTCATCTTTCTTCCACCAATACATCATGTATCAACAAGTTTCCTTTATTTCCCTTCAATGCATAGTGTTTGTTGGCAAGTTTCCCCCTTCTATCGTTGGTATGCTAGTAGAATGATGTCGATATCGCATTGACATTGAGTGTATCGATAGTTATCTTTTTTTCTCACCAATATAGATCGTGTCAGTAAGAGACTTTCATCTCGAAGCCTCTCCCAAGTTCCTCCATCTCAAATCATTCTTGCTACACTTGTTAATTAGAGTCCTATTTTTTCAAGAGATTAGTCCCTCCATGCCTGATAGGATCACTGATGACTGATTTCCTACCTCTCCTAATCTACTTCATGTTGCAGTCACAATTGAGAATTTTGTGTCGCTAACAACTTTCACTATGCATACCATACCAACTTGTATACTTCGCGCTTCTGGATTTTATGACTAACCATGATCATGAAAGTTTTGTCTATCATCAAGTGGGTTAATTGAAACATCTATAACACTTATATTGTCTTTGAATTGCATCTTAGAGGAGAATTGGTCCTCTTAGCTCCTAAACAGTTTTAAGCTCTCCAAACGTCAATTGGTTGTTTTCATGGGATTATACTTCTGAGCCAATAATAGATGAACTCAAATCCAATGGATGAATTAAGAGCCTATACAACATACATAACAAAGGAACTGACGTAACTGAATTCAGGAAAAGTAGTAGTGAGAACATGATATGAACTTTCATTACAAAATGTCTTTGCTCGCAATTTTGGGTACTGGTCAAAGTGGATTTTTCACTCATGAAACATGCTAGATGTATGTTTTATGGGATTATGATTCCAACGCCACTAACATAATTGAAATCCAAGGTCCATAAGTGCTAGAGAAATCGCCAATAATTTCTCACTAAGCAAGCCTTGTTAAACACGACCTTCATTAAAAAAGAATCTACTCAAACACTTGAATGAAGTTGGGAGTTCGTGCTCATATTGCTGATACATAGGAGAGTTCGTGCTCATATTTTCGACACATAGGAGAGTTTTTGATTTTATTTCCAATACATAGGGGAGCTCGTGCTCATATTACTGATACATAGGATAGTCTGTGCTTTTCTTGTCGACACATGAGTTCATGTTTTTCCTACTGCCACGTAAGTTCGTGCTTTTCTTGTTGATACACAGGGGACTTCGTACTCGTATTTTCAATACATAGGAGATTTCATGCTTATCTTTCTGAAACATGAGTTCATGATTTTCTTGCTGACACATGAGTTCGTTCTTTTCTCGCTAACACATAGGGGAGTTCATGCTCATCTTATCGATACAAGAATAGAACCATGCAAAACTTTATTTCATATTTTGGTCATAACATTTGACTCCAATGCTCATTTCATGCGTTCCGTATATCGTTGGAAAGGTGTTTCTGAGATATACAACTTCAAAATTATACGATTTCATAGATTCTTCATCAATTGTTCACATTTTTAGGATTAATATCTCACACATTGGCAAAAGTCTCGGAGAACAAAATACTTTGACCAAGAGTAGAGGAACTAGGAACCGAGCTTAGGGAAGCATATATGGACTCTCACGTAGCTAATGTTTTAGTTATATAGGTTAAAATGCATGGTCTTGAAAGCTTATTTCCATATTTTTCTATGGTCACTCATCTATTGCGTGTTGAATGGTGCCAACTACCAATGCTAAAGGAAGATCGTACTCGACAATCTGGATAGGCAACATGTGAGGGGAGAAAACCATGAAGGAACAACAACTACACATGAAATCAATCTACCAGTATGCAACAATACCCTCTCAAATGGGATCTATTATCGAAGATGATGGAGGAACTGCAACAACAATAATTATCGCAATAATGAAAGGGAATCAAACTCAAATAGCCGAAGAAGAATTCAAAATACCATGATGGTTGAATATCAAATTTGGAGGGAGAAGAGTTTCCCAATGTCCAGACCAATCATCACGGTGGGTGAGGACCACTATAACCAAAATCTATGATGGCCCACCAACACTAAAAGAAAAATTCGAAATGTAACTACATATAATACATTAAATTATAAACATTTATGTCGTTCCATTTCTCTCATCATTACAAAGAGGATAAGGACAAAAGTTTGTAAATGAAAGGTGGAGGGGGGAATGTGGTAGGCCAAGAGTCAAGTTGAATATCAATAAATACGGGGATTGTATCTGAGTAAAGGGATTTTGGCTCTTGGATCTTTCATGTACTATTATTAAAATTTTTAATGAGGAGAAGTTTGTTTGACCAAGATATTTTATGGAGAACTATAATTCTTGTGTTGGACGTATTGTGGACTATTCCTTTGCATTTTACTCAGCACTCAGGTCGTGTAAGGATGTAATTTATATTGTAGACTATTCTTATGCATGGTGGTTTCATTCTTATTTATGTTCTTCTGTTGATATTTGTCTAAATTCGTGGGCATAAAACTCTAAATGATTGTTTAAATGCTAGATTATTCTGTGTTTGCAGATATTTATTCATATTTCTGTCTCTGATTTGTGTGAACTATTTCTTAGGCCATTGATAAGAGCATGATTGATTCTATGTTTTCTTTATGGTTACCTTGTCCATTCAGACACATGCATTTTATATTAGTTACATTTCATTATTTAGATTAGAAATCTTCATTGGTGGACCAAGCTACAACCGGTAAAACCCAAAACCAGAAATGGTTGTCAAGCCAGAATCCGGATGGGTTCCCTTCTCCAAACGGTGAGAGGTCTAATTGGGACTTCTTATCGGGGGTAACCGCTTCTATTAACAAAGGGAATTTTTCCCACGTCAACATGATGGTTGAGGGTTGTCATAAGATTTCCTTACATAACATGGAAATTTCTCTTCTCATTGATATCTTTCCAATGAGATATCATGCACCTAAAAAATTGAGTTTGTATGTGAAATTTATTGCCCCAACAAGGTAACAATCCAAATATTCTCTATAGGTCCAAGTGGTGACCATATTAGCTCATGATAATATGGGGATTTAGTAGGGAGTCCACTTGATAATTATAGAAGCATCTTGGAGGTTCTAAGAGGGTTGCAAAACCCTAAACCTAACCCTAACTTGAGCTATAAAAGACATAACGAAAGGAGGGTGTTACACATCAAAATTCCACACTCAAGTATCTCACCCTAAGTTTTGTAAAAGTGTCCTATGCACCTTGGTAAGTGTCGTCAAGTGCCATATGCACCTTACCAAGTGTTGCACACACTTTTATATGTGTTCCTATGTGTTTTAACCCCTTGAAACCATCAAAGAACATTTTCCATGATCCCTAAGTCATATTGGAGGAAGAAACCCATCATTTCAAGGCCATAAACACACTTTTTACTTGAAAAATCGACCATTTTTTGGGCATTTTTGAAGGGTAGCGCCCCCCTGGCCATGTTGGGGGAGTGCTACCCCATAGGGTAACACCCCCCTTACCTTATTTAGGGAGCATTGATCTAGTATTAATGCTCTATCTCTAACTATAGGGGAGCGCTGCTTTTGGTTAGAGGAAAATTTGGAGAATCCCTCCTCTTTCTAAGGGCCAACTCTTGGAGATGAGGTTAGTTTGGATCGAATGCTATCATATGGCACTATCCTTTGATTCTGGAAGAGACAGACAAAGATATCAAACTTATGATCTTGGGATTCATGCAAAGGTCTGGATGAGAAGAGCTTGGAGGAGTTGCAATTGACATCATTCATGGTCTGTAAGTTTTCTTGGTTCTCATTTAATATACTTGGCCTATTTCCTTCAAGTGTATGTTTACATGTGCTTGTCTATGTTTGACTTAATTTACATAGATTAATTTTCTTTGTCTAATCTATTAGATTAGGAGATAGTCATTTGTTTCTCGTTGTTCATTGCAGGTACATATTTGCACCGAGAGTGAATATCAAGCTCATGGATTGGAGCGGCTTGGACAAACATCATAAACGAGGTGCATCATACTTCCCCTCCTCCTCTCTTTTTTGATGGAAAAAATAAATTTATAGGAATTGTAGTGTCCAAATATAATTTTTTGTCTTGGTATATGGGTCTATTATGCAAGGGAAAGTTCACCTGTCTGCAAGGGAATATTTCTGTAACATAAATTGGTGACTCCATTGGGGAAGGACATTGACTTGTCTTTCCTTAGATCGTCTGAACCTTTTCCTTGTTTGATATTATTTGGTTGATTGTTTGTTGAGACGTCCCTCTTCCCTTTGCTTCATCAAGAAGCAATCATAGTTACCAAGCCAATCTTTGTTGAATTTTTTTATTTTTTACACTTATTTTCAAGCATCTACAAGACTAGTGCTCCGCTAGAGTGGCTACCAAGGTGTAGGTTATCTAATAAGTGCTCCTCAATGGTCTCTTAGGGAGGGTTGTAGCACTCTATATCTTTGATTTAGGGAGTGTTGATCTCTTGCTTTGAGCAGATCCAGGAGAATCTGCCCTATTTTTCTCAACCCTTTGTTGGAGGTATTTTTCCCAGAGTCTATACTTTTGCTTGTGACTTTGTTTAGGTTTTTCATTGTCTTATTTGAGCTTACAAAGTTTTCCAAATTGTGAGATTGATTCACCTTGTTTCTTCTTGGTTTCATTTGGGTATTGAAAAAGTTTATGGTTATCTGACTGATTGAAAAGGTCTGCAAAGGTTTTTTGGTCTTAATTTACTTTTCAAATATTTCCTCTTTGAACGATTTGAGACTTTATGCTTACCACAGCCTAGCTTAGATTTCTCTTTCTTACTTCTCGTTTTGTCAAGACAATTGAGTGATTTCTCTTTCTCCTTATCGAGTTTTGGATTGTTCTCTGAACTTTATTGTATCCCTTAAATGCTTGTCGATTGTCGAGTCTTTGATTGAGTAAGTTATCATACTTGTTTATTTCAGTTGTCGTTAGCCTGTGAGTGCATGCTTTGTTTGAAATCATTTTTGCTTTGTATATTTTGCATCTACATTCGACTCTTTAATTTTTATTGAAAGTAATGGAGCGTTAAAATATTTGCATTTGTTTTCTTTATATATTAGATTCAAACAAAGAATATAGTTGCATTCTTTCTTTTGGGTAGTGTAGTAGATTGCATTTGGGAATTGGGTGTTTTTGAAATTTGAACCTCTTCTCCATCCCATATGTAAGATTCATTAAAGAAAAAGATTTGCATCTCATTATTCTACACCCTTGAGTAAACAACAACCCTAAAATGAAGCACTTATAAAATTGACCACACACTTTTATATTATCTGGTAGCAAACCTACATTAACTTAAAGTGTAGGGATTTGGAATAGGTTGTGTGAATAACTTTCCAAATCCATTAGATAAAAATAAAATCTTGTGCTAGGGAGCGGTAAATCTAATTTTTCATATAAGCATAGTCAGGATCCCCCTCTCACACAAGGGTTAAACAAGAGGCCATGAGTGGGAGAGCAGCGAAAATTTCCCATCCAAAGCTTAACCCACGTAATGGAAAGATCTATATTGGAGGTTCTTCATGAGAAATGACTGGTTTCATTTGGTCTCGGAACTTTGTGAATCTTGAATCTATTCAAAGTCCTCAGTAGTATTCTGGTACACTTGTCTTCAGTTTACTTGAAGAATTTTAAACTTTTTATCCTGCCCATATGATCGTTCCCGACTGTTGATTGTACCCGCCCGACGGATGAATGCGAGTTGGTAACCGTAGTGGCCTATATCTTTAGGGTTGATATACAAGGTGACGACGAAGGGGAGTCTTCATTGTACCTGGGTCAGACATTGGTCAAACTCACTCGATCTCCTCAGAGGGTAAACTCATGGATAAAACCATGTGGGAACTTGCACCAAGGTGTAAGTATGTTAAGAAGGTCGCCAACGTAACTTGTCCACCCACTCTATCCCAACCCCTTCCTATATTGATATCACAATGTTGGATTTCATCACCAACTAGTGGTTTCATTGTGGGAAGGTTTGTTTGATTGTTTGCTTCTTAGATTTGTAGCGCGTGTTGTTTTTTTTCCCTAGTGGACCTTAGGTCGAGTCAGTCTCAATGGCGTTAGTTCCTGGGAGTACCAACAGAGGAACCCTTTTTCTCAGGGAACCTTTTGCCTTTCCTTCTTTTGGAAACTTTGGTCCTCCATGCATTGCCACACTGAGTCTTCTAGGACTCACCATTGGGTTACTGGTTTGGTTGTTCCCCTCTTCTGTGATCTCAACTTTTCCCAGTGCTTCGAATGCACCTAATGCTTCAGATGTAAGCACACCACCCACAAATCAAACTCATGTTGACCCACACAGCGAGTAGCCAGGTTGATAATAAGAAGAAGAAACAAAAGGAGAAGAAGAAGAAGAATCAGAAAGAGACCAATCCTTCAACCACATCAGGTCATGTTGGATCCAAGCAACCATATATTGTTAATCATATTGGGATTGTTGATAAAGTCTACAAGTCTAAAACGAAGAATCCTAAACCCAAATTCCCTTGCAAGATTTGTAAGGTTGACCACTTTCTGATGGATTTCCCTGATCTCTCCAAGGTCTTAGAAATGTGGTATTCCATGTCATCATCCCCTGCTGGACACGTTGGTGACACCCCGTCAACTAGTGACTTTAAGGTTGATAAGAAGAATAGAACCGTCAAATTTCCTTGTATGTTATGCGAAGGTGATCGTCACTCTCACCTTTTCCCTCGTATGGACGAGATGTCTTATCTTTTGGAAAACCTTCAAATTCCAATTGGTTATTGTAATATCTCTCCCAACCCATAATTAGTTGATGGACTGGTCAATCCGGTTCCATCCCCATTCAGTCTGGTTGATCAACTTTTCATTATGGTTTCATCTTTAGTTGAGCCAATAACCCAAGTAGCTAATCCAGTTCTGTAATCGGTCAGCCCCACTCTTCATCTAAAGAGTGAACCCAAAGTGGTCAATATGAGTCCATCATCGATCGATCCCACTCCTCCCTCAAGGAGTGTAGCCCAAGTGGTTGATCCATTTCTATAATTGATTTATACCACACCTCCCTTAAGGAGTGCTACCAAAGTGGTCATTTTGAGTCCATCATCGGCCGATCCCACTCCTCATTCAAACAACAAGGATTTCGCTTAGGTCTACCTTGTTAATACTGATTCACCTGGACAAGGGGGCACTCCACCCATCTAGATGGAACCCCCTTCAAGCACTCAAATGATTCCTATTAATTGGAATCATTTGAAAGAACCTTGTCTTCCTTCATATGTGTCTTTCCAAATCACCATGTAGGTTTGTGATAGGAATATTCCTAACACTATAATAGACGAAGGTGATTATGTTAGCATCTTATCTGCGAATGTTTGGCAAGATTTTGGTTCCCCACAGCTTGTGCCCGTGACTTAGAATATTTTGACCTTTAGGGATCCTTCCTCAGTTTCTAGTTACTTTGGGAGGAAAAATGGTATACGTCGATGTGATGGCAGTTCATGACCCCTTGGATTTTAACCTTCTCCTCAGGCGATACTATGTCTACGTTATGAGATATTTTTTGTCCACTCTCTTTCGAGTGATATGATTCCATCACAATGGAAACATAGTAATGATTGACCAAATTTCATTCATTGACCCTCAATTGATGGTCAACCATCTGCCTTCCCTGAATGATCCATGTATTCCAGTGATGTCCGCCCCGCCATAGTTCAATTATGTAACAACCTGTCCCATGCGTTCAACTCTAAATGAGAGGGAATCTCTCCTTTCTCCTAACTTAGATCTGGTAGTTGAAATGGTTATCTCTTTGATAGGGCTATTAGAGCCATATATCCCTACCTTATCGAGTTCATCAACATGTATTCCTTTTGAAGTCTTTTTCTTCCATCTAGCGAATATCTCTTGGAATCCATGGCTGACGTTTGTCCCTTGGCATGTATTCCTTCCAGAGAATTGTCCTATTGGAAGCCATGATCAAGGGAACATTATGAGCATAGTTTTGCTTCTCTATGGAAAGCTCGTTAAAAAATGAAACAGAAGCTATGAGCATAGTTTTTCTTCTCTATGGAAAGCTTGTTAAAACATGAAACAAAAGCTATGAGCATAGTTTTCCTCTCTGTAGCAAGCTCATTAAAAAATGAAACATAAATCTGGGGATTGAACCTGGAGTTATGAGAATAGTTATTTTCATGTGTCAATCTCATTAAAAAATGAAATAGTTGCCTCTCCCATTGAGTCGATTCTTTAACTAGGTCTTGTAATTGAACCTTCCTTTCATCTGCCTTTGTCAGTTGACCTTTTTCTTCCATATGGTACAAGCATCGGTAACAATATAAAAGTCATAAAATGAAATGAAGCTTGGGAGGGGCATGTTTCCAGCCGTTGATTATCATTCTGGAGTTAAGTCGCTAGCTTCTCAAGCTGGGGGCAGAGTACCAACCACCCTTGGGTATCCCTCAAAACCTTCAGAAATTACGTTGGGAAATTAAAAGCATAGTTTAATTTTGTTTCAAGCTTGTGTAAAGATGAAACCAATTCTGAGCTTAGTCTTTGTTCTTTCTCGTGCTTGTAAATACATGAGAATGTGAACGAGTATACTTTTATCACTTTTTTGGACTCGTAAAGGTTATACAAAAAAGGAACCCCTTGGAGTTTCCTTGAATTTATTTTCATATTCTCTAAACACGAAAATATTGTTGAGCGATCTTGTTGTCTTTTACTCTCATTAAAATGAATTAGAAAGCACGTCTATTGAGTGGTAGTTTATCTCTTTTTTGGTCTCATCAGACTACTTTACAAAAAAGGAACACCCTGACCATATGGTTAGGATATTTCTCCTAAGTATTATTTTATACTTTTTCGGGCTTAGGAGACTAAAATTACGAAAAATTCCATCTGGGAGTTTTATTTAAGTGTTTTTCAAACTCTTTAAACATGAAAAACCACCGAGTTTACTTTATTTAGGCTCGTAAAACATACAATGAAAGTCCTATCTGGGACCGAACCAATCCTTCCTAGGGTTTGTTAAAAATACTCTGAAGGACTCGTCCGAAGGATGAGCTCATACCGAGCACCTTTTGTCCTCCTCGAGTTCATTAAAAAATAAAGAGGTACTCATATATCTAGATGGGGGAAAAAATTGGGAAGTGGGCCGAGTCTTGAAAACTTTTATGGCATCTCTTTGTTGTCACCCTTGAACATGGAACCTATCTACATTATGTCATACAACTAGGTAATCCATTGGTGTCCGAGTCAGACCAATTTCCATGAGTCATTATACTCCTCTAACCCATTCAAAGAGTGTCATCATACTTTTTCGTTCGAGTCAAAAAGTCCTATTGTCACACTATGTTTTGGTCTATGATCGTCACATCATGTTTGGATCCTTTCCTTGTTGAGTCAATTTTGCCAAGTCAATTGTCGTGTCGCACAATTTTCAAAGGAAGTATTAGCCTTACAATCATTCTGTAGTATTCGTACTGGTGTCAGTTTTTCCTCATTTTCTCTATCATCATACATCATTATCTTATGTCAGTTTCATGTTGATTATGAAGGATACATCAAGGCCTTCCTTCGACGAGCCTTTTCCTGTCGAATTCAGTACATCATCCAGGAATTAGACTTAGAAACCAATTAGTACCTTGGATCATGCATGCCTTAATGGTAGGTTTCCTTGTCTTCGACAATAGGCTTACCTCATTGGCCTCTAATCGAATGATTCCACAAGTGTTCGACTTCAACTCCCAAATTTGCACCCATTGGATTGTACTAGGGTACCTTGAGACTCATTAACATCAATGGTGATCTCTCTCATGCTTGTTAATGATCAAGTGGTTTCTACCATGTTCGACATCAACATGTGTATTCACATGTTTAGAATTGTATTGGTTCGGGATCAAGATGACTATCCTGAGGACATATTTGGAATCTACCGAATCTTATATGACTAACCCAGGTTGCAATGGAGTTTGAAACTTACTGATATACATTGTTACATAGATGATATACCCGTGGCTATGTTGTTTTGTCATATTGTAGCTCCACTGTGTAAAATCTCATGGCTACAACTTGATCGAGTTATATGGATCCACATTGTATGTTTGGTGGCCATATCCTTAGTCAATATTCTCATGGATCCAGATTGTGTTGGTTGGAGAACATGCTTTGAGTAATTTATATTTTGATCATAGGTATGCCTGCCTCGAGGATGAAACATATATCAATATTGTTTGATGGTTGTTTGCAGCTTCTACCAGGTTCTCCTGCTCCAACACCATTGCATTGAAGAATTTGTAAATTGTTTCGGTCATCAATTTCTCTTCAGGCCTCACACTTTGGGGGGCATCTATTACACATCAAAATGCCACACTTAAGTATCTCACCCTAAGTATCGTAAAAGTGTCATATGCACCTTGGTAAGTATCGTAAGTGTCGTCAAGTGTCATATGCACCTTAATAAGTGTCACATGCACTTTTATATGTGTTTTAACCCCTTGAAACCATCAAAGAACATTTTCCATGATCCCTAAGTCATATTGGAGGAAGAAACCCATCATTTCAAGGCCATAAACACACTTTTTACTTGAAAAATCGATCATTTTTTGGGCATTTTTGAAGGGTAGCGCCCCCTGGCCATTCTGGGGGAGTGATACCCCATAGGGTAGCACCCCCCTTACCTTATTTAGGGAGCATTGATCTAGGATCAATTCTTTATCTCTAACTATAGGGGAGCGTTGCTTTTGGTTAGAGGAAAATTTGGAGAATCTCGCCTCTTTCTAAGGGCCAACTCTTGGAGATGAGGTTGGTTTGGATCGAATGTTATCCTATGTCAATATCCTAGGATCATATCCTAACCTAAAGGAGTCATATCCTCAACTAATCCCCAAATTTAATCATGGTTTTTGTGCCCCTCAAGCCTATATATTGAGGGCTTTCCAAGGTGAAAAGGAAGAAGCTTTCAGGTATCAAACCTTTGATTCTGGAAGAGACAGACATAGATATCAAACTTATGATATTGGGATTGATGCAAGGGTATGGATGAGGAGAGCTTGGAGGATTTGCAACTGACATAATTTGTGGTCTGTAATTTTTCTTGGTTCTCATTTAATATACTTGGCCTATTTCCTTCAAGTGTATGTTTACATGTGCTTGTCTATGTTTGACTTAATTTACATAGATGAATTTTCTTTGTCTAATCCATTAGAGTAGGAGATATCTATTTGTTTCTCGTTGTTCATTGCAGGTATGGATTTGCGTCGAGAGTGAAGATCAAGCTCACAGATTGGAGTGGCTTGGAAAAACGTCATAAATGAGGTGCATCATACTTCCCCTCCCTCTCTCTTTTTCGATGGACAAAATGAATTTATAGGAATGGTAGTGTCCAAATGTAATTTTCTGTCTTAGTATAGGGGTCTGTATTCCAAGGGAAATTTCACCTGTCTGTAGGGGAATATTTTCGTAACAGAGGGAAAATGGTGCACTTTTTCACTAGCTACATGTTATTCCATAGCATGAGTAGGAGTGTGGAGGGGATATTGAGATACAATCATATTGTAGTGGACTATAGAAGATGATAATGTCTCATAGATTTGCAATATGTATTGAAATATTCATAATATAAGAAGATGAAAGGTGCAATCCTTCATTGAATGGTGGTTTTTCTTATATGGGTTTCCAGGGTAAATATGTGCATTCTATTATGTTGATTTTCTATTGTAGTCTATTTTAAATTTCATAGTAATTAAATAAATTGAATGGTGTGTTTTTGTTTTTGTAAAGCATTAAAAATACAAAAAATAGAGTTGCATTGTCAAGCATAGACTCACCACAATAATTTTAAGTTTAGATTAATTTTGGTCAGTAGACCATCAAAATATCCAAGGGGGTTTACAAATCATAAACAAGCCTCCACATGCAACTCAATCTCCCTACAAAATAGATTTATCCCTAATCTTAAATACAATGAAATATATAACCCTAGGCCTACCATACAAAATAATGTAACAATGAAGTGTTGAATGGTGAATAAAAGTTACCTTGTAAGGGTCGATACCTAGCTCGCCTTAGATATTTTGGAACCTCCCTTGAGGTGAAGGAGTTTAATCATTCAAGGTAGGAGAGGACAAAGCCTATGAAGATACCCTAAGATGAAGCAACCAGACTACTACAAAGAAGTTATGAACCAAAATTTATAGGTTAGTGGTTAGGAGTTAAGGAATTATTGGGTTAGGGGTTTGAGGGTAAGTCATAAGGAATTAAGGGATTATTGGGTTAGGAGTTCAATGTTCAATGAGTTAGCATGTTACAATGTTGTGGGCTATTTGTTAAGCATAATGGTGAATGGTTATTGGGTTAGGGGCTACTAGGTATGTGGTTAGTGAGTTATTGATAATGGGTTAGTAGGCTAGTGGATTAGTAGTAGGGAGTTACTTGATGCAGGAGAATTGTGCACAAGAATCATGGAAGGCTACAAAGAAAACGAAAATAATTGCATATAAGGATGTGAGGTATAATAAATGCACCAATGAAGTTGAGAAATGTGCAACATATGGAAATATGCATTATGAATGCTCATGGAAGAAAACAAAAATGGAGTAGGTTCTTTGTTAAATATGCGGGAAAAGGAGACCATCCAATGTGTAGAGAGTGATGATGCATAGAGTAAAGGTTTGTATGTTGAGATTGCATATAATAAGCATGTAATGTGGTGCAATGTAGATGAATGTGTAGGGTGTTACATAGAGGATAGAAATGATTGTTGGATCATGTTGTCATTGATGTCAATGGTTTGATTGATTGATGTCAAGTGATTGATTGATGTCAAAGGATTGATTGATTGATGATTGATGTAA
>SNQJ01S0094391.1:22018-38556 GCA_010110895.2 Picea sitchensis
GCTTTGTGCTTGCAGACATCTTGTACTTGAGGCTATGAAAAATGACCAAAAATGAAAATGCTTAAAATCAAATTTTGACCTTACCAGGAGGTGCGCTTGGTTGAGGCGAGTAGCCTGGTGTACTTGGATATGAGAAAATCCAATTTTTGCCCCTTCAAATTTGATCTGCGGATTTCTGGACTGGTACTCTGGTACTTTTGGTACTTCTGGTACTAGTTTTCTGATACTTCTGGTACTTTTGTGAAACTAGGGTTTCACTTTCCGAGAGATCCAGCCACTGAAAAGGTGCACTCAAGGTGCCAAAATGATCCTTGGGGGAGGGCGCAACTTTCTAGGTGGTTTTGGAGTTGAAAAGATTCACTTTTGAAAAACCCTAATTTGCAGGTACTGCAACAGTGACGTTTTTCTCTTGCGAAATATGCTTCCTTTAGGTTGGCTCTGATACCATGTTAATGTTTATGCCATTATTATAGTTCTTTGCATTTCAATAGATAAGAGCAACATAAGAACAAGATCACTGAAAAATACACATTCACAAGAGACACAGCATTTATCCTGGGAAACCCTCTAGGGGAAGAAAACCCAGCAAAAACTTCCTTATCATAAATTAACAATACAATGTCAAGAGATAACTCAAGCCAATACAAAAAGTCCTCTCCAAAAGATGCGCCACTCTTCTCGCTCTCTCCAACTGGTAAGTCGCAACTTGCCTTTTAGAAATGAGCAAGTGTGTTGTGTGTCAAAGTGAGGCGCTGGCCTCTCTATATATACAAGTCTGGCACGTGTGAAGTGTCTCTTCACTGGCAGGGCCGACTTCTCAATCTGGGTGGGTAAACCCACCTTTATTATTTTTCAGGGTCTCAATAATAACTACTGGGGCTGACTTCTTATTCTGCCTATTATAATTGTCTATTGACCAATCCGCAAAAGGGGATTTGGTCCTTATACAATAACCGACATGATCAATCCACAATGGGGATTGATCCTATGAATAATATAACAATAATAATAAGAATACTCTTTGCAGTTACATTATTTCAACAAAAAAAACTAAGCTCCAGCAAAAAGGAGTCCCGATCCTCTCAAGGCTATAATCGCAATTCCGCCAAAATAGTGGAAGAAAGGTTCAATAAATACACGGAAAACCACTAGAAACATAGCCCGAACCCTCCGAAGAAAAGACTAATCCCCTATCATAAAATGGCACAATTCCCCCTGGAAGAGTTGCAGAATCCACCATTGACGAAGTTCGAAGGTTCAAAAATCGCCCGTTCCCGCTCCCAGACGGTACCTACGTGCGAACGTGCGAATCACCCCTACCATTACCTATTTTGGTGATTATTCACCTTATCCTAAAAAAAAATTGGTGATTATATTTAATAAAACAAAATATGGAAACAAATAAGAAAAAGAACGAGGAGTTACAGGCAGAGGTTAAAACATAAAATATCATCTCAATAATGTCAAGAAGAGTCAAAAAGAATTCAGCGAAGGACAAAAAACATCAACTGAAAAAATCGATAAATTGTTACAAAAAGAAGACAAAATTGACACGTTAATGAACACATCTGAGGAATGATGGTAAAATTTATTAAAAATTAGGGGTGTCGACAAGGATGAAACTACGAGAATGCTTAATGAATATATTGAAAAAATTGACCAACTAACAAGGGTCAAGGGCGCTTCACTTCATCAGATTTGGCAACAAGAGGAGAGGGGGCACTAAGCTTGGGCACATATCTCCTTGGATCCTTTGGCATAGCTCGAGAGGAGGTTGCTTTGTATACAGGTTCCATCATATTGTATTTGTTGTTGTATCTCATGCTTTAGACACCACTTATATATACTTCCATTCCAAACTGGTTTTCCCCAGGGGTGTTTTATCTAGGGTCATGTTGACCAAAAATACATGTGTTCATTTTCATGTATGCTAGTGTTTAGAACAGCATTGTTTCAGCTCTAAAATATCTCTAGGTGTGTTATATAGCTTATGGTATGCATGTGCTAACATCTTGTGACAAAACTACATGCTAGAGCACCCATTTGATCTATGTAACCGTAACGGAACAGCAAAGAAGTTACTGAACAGTTTGTTGTTATAAAACAGCAGCAAACCTTTGTTTGACAGTCGAAACTTAGAGCCAACTTAAGGTTAAAGACAGACCTAGTTGGCAACCTGTTAGGACCCGGAAAATCTTCATGGTATCAGAGCATCCATACTATGAAGAAAAGGTTGTAATATATATAATATTACATTCAATGAAGAAAAGGTCAAATACGCATCCATGTACCTCGAAGGCACTGCATACAATTGGTATCTATGGTAGAAAGGAAGAATTCAGTCATATAATTGGAATTCTTTCAAAAATGAATCTTTTAAAAGATTCCAAGGCATCTCCGAAAAAGAATTTTTTTCAAAACTCACCAAATTACAACAAAAAAGCAGCATAGATGAATTTACGCATCAATGGGAAGCTCTCGCCACCCGAGTATTTGGACTATCTGATGATCAATTACTCCAGTCTTACATAGGTGGTCTCAAACCACATATCCAAGACGAGTTAAGATTACATGAGGTTACTATGATAGAAATAGCAATACGCAAGGCAAAAGCCGTAGAAGAAAAACTAGAAGGCCAATCAAGATTCAGCAAGGTTTACTCAAGGAGTGTACCTCAGACCACAGGAAATGACAAATACATACCACCCAATCTACATGAAGATAGAAGAAGTTTAGAATCTCAAAGGATAAAAGAAGGAAAATGTAAACGATGTGGAGAGAAATGGAACCCAAGACATAGGTGCCAGATCAAAGATAGTTCAAAAAAGTTGCATACTTGTGAAGCAAACAAAGACGACGAATCAAACTCAGCAGAATCAATAAATGAAGAAACGGAAAATTTCCAAAATGACACTTTATAACCCATAGAAGACAACACACTTGTTAATGTTTAAGCTATTATTAGAGTTCTTTGCATTTCAATAGATAACAATAGCATAAGATAGGATCACTGAGAAATACACAATCACAAGAGACACATCATTTATCCTGGGAAACCCTCATGAGGCAGAAAACCTAGCAAAACTTCCTTATTATAGATAGCCAATACAATGCCAAGAGATAACTCAAACAAGTACAGAAAGTCCTCTCCCAAAGATGCGCCTCTCTCTCTCTCTCTTCTCCAATTGTAGCTCCGAAACTTGTCTCTCAAATGAAGTGAGTGTGTGTGTCTAAGTGAGGCGCTAGCCTCCTTATTTATACAAGTCTGGCACGTGTGGAAGTGTCTCTTTACTAGTAGGGTCGACTTCTCAATCTGGGTGGTTATTGTGAAAATTTCAGGTCCTGTCAGCTTGCCTTCTTGGTCTGTCTTTGACCAAGCTAAGGCTCTAAGTTTTCACTATCTTGTTTTAGTTTTTTGCTGTTTTATAACAGCCAACAGTCATGTTTCCTTTAAGCTGATTGTTATGGTTGTATTCTCAATTTGGGTGCTCTAGCATGTCGTTTTAGCCATAGGAAATTAGTACATGCAACTCAAATAAATACAACACACCTAATACATCGTTTACTGCTGATAATGGACAGATCTAAGAACNCTTATTCTGCCTATTATAATTGTCTGTTGACCAATCCGCAAAAGGGGATTTGGTCCTAATACAATAACCGACATGATCAATCCACAATGGGGATTGATCTTATGAATAATATAACAATAATAATAAGAATACTCTTTGCAGTTGCATTATTTCAACAATTACCAGGTTTCTTGTTTGTTCTCTGTTAGTAGATATTGCAGCTGCCTTGTAGCCAATAGATCTGTGTGTTTAGGAAGGTTTTGCAGTTGTTGTTATAGCCAATTAAGATCTTTGTATTGTTGTGATTTGGATTTCCATACCATAATAAGATGCCATGGTTATCTTTCTCTATTCCGTGTGTAATGGGTGCATGTAATATGTTTGACAATATTCCTATCTTGGTGACATATGGAAATTGTTTGTAAGACATTTCCAGTAGCCTTAATGCAAAGTGTTTGATAAAATCACACAAAGAGAAACAATACTTTGGACAATAAAAATATTTTTTTTATCTATCCTCTTGGAGACATTACAGTGGTATTAGAGCTAGTGATTCTGCAAGCCTATGACTACATTGATGCCTAGGAAGAAAGGGCGTGGAGGACAACCCTTTCGAAAGTCACCAGAAAGAGAAATAGAAGCATACCAAACGGAGTTAGAGCCAGAAGGAAACACGGGGGATCACAGTGAGGACAAGAGTTGGAGTCCATAGTCGAGGGATAGCGATAGATAGCCATTGAGCAATGACAATTTACGCAGTTCATGACATAGTTCCTTATCAACACCCAAGCAAATCAAAATCATGGGGGCTCCAATGGGAGCCCTTTTGAGGGAAGCCGCAGTGGAGGTAGGACTTATGCAGAGGGTAGCAATAACCATACCCCAGCTCAGGGCAGGAGCCTAAATATCCCTAGGCATTACCACAATTCTTGGCAAGGAAGCCTTCAAGAGCACAGGAGCAGCTGGGCCAGGAGCTTTATATTAGCTCTTCTTATAAGGAGTACGAGACGATAGATGAAGATATCTGGGAGAAATTGTCCTATGAGGATTTCTACAGCCTCAAATAGAGGAATAGACCTAGGGCAGCGCAGAACCAACAAAACTTTGATCTCATGCGCAAGGTGGGCAAGCTGACTATCCCATCTGTTGACGGGTTTGCCAAGAGCTCAACTAGAGTATGGGTGCAGAAGTTGGACACTTACCTCCATCTTAATCCAATGACCGAGGCAGAAGCCATTAAGTATGCCACCCTTCATTTGGAAGGAGAAGATCACGAGTGATGGTATCATGGGCTGGTAACATTAGGGCACGGCAACATCGCTTCATATGTGGACTTTACTGAAGGATTGATGGACAGGTTCGATAGGAAGGATCCTGAAATCCACTTCAGGCAGTTGGCATAGTTGAAGCAGACAGGTATACTGGATGCATACATCACATATTTTTAGAGGATGGTAGTCATGGTGACAGATATTTCTCAGCCACGTTGGTGATGCTATTCACGGAGGGTCTAGCTGAGCCCCTAAGAGGATGGGTGAAGGCCTTTAGACCAACCACACTACAAGATTCCATCATGAAGGTTCAGGATATGGCAGACACAACATCCAAGAAGGCACCGGTAAAACCCTTTACTCCATAGAAGGGTTAGGCGATGAAGCTTCCCTAGAAGACATGGACGGGGAAGGACAGGATGGATAAGGAGACTTGGAGAGAACTGAGGAGGAAGAAGCTTTTCTATAGTTGTAAAGAACCTTGGGAGTCGGGCCACCGATGTATGGGAAAACGAAAGGTTCATTATATTGAGGTACTTTCTGATGAAGAAGATGACAGCGAGGAAGAGACCCACCACATATAGGATAGTGGACAAAGCAGTGATGAGACACCACACCTCGAGACTATAGAGCAGGCGCCATTGTAGGAGGGGGTCAATCGAGTGACCATTGCCACACTTTCAGGAGTCCCTAGGTACTATTCATTCAGGATCAGAGGTCTTTTGCAGGGGCAGAGGGTCACAACACTGATCGATGGTGGGGCCACCCACAACTTCATCGATGTGGCACTTATCACCAGGAGGCAAATCCCTACCGAAGAATTTGAGGGATTCAGCGTGGTTGTAGCAGATGGGTACAACATGACTTGTACTCAGAGGATCAGGGGACTGAAGGTGACATTGGGAAACTATACATTGACCGATGATTTCTATGTAATGGAGCTAACAGATACCAATGTGGTATTGGGAGTCTAGTGGTTGTATTAGCTGGGAGACTTCAAGATGAACTATCAGATTATGAGGATGGAGTTCATGGACTTAGAGGGTCAGCGGGTTATTTTGAGGGGCATGTTGTTAGGAGCTCCCAGGATCGTGTTGAACATACGTATGGAGGCCATCTTCAGACATGGTGACGTGGCATGCACAACAGAGTGTTTGATTACCACACAGAAACCGTCCCAGGTTTGCCAACATTACCATGTGGATATACATGAGTTGTTTGTGAAACATGATAAGGTGTTCGGGCCACTACCAGTAGGGAGACCACCTGACAGGGGATTTGAGCACATCATTGAGTTAGAGGAAGGGGCCAAGCCCGTGATCACTACGCCATATAGGCATCCAAAGAAGTTCAAGGACAGAATAGAGAAGGCCATATAGGAATTGCTGGAAATGGGACACATCAGGCCTAGCTCTAGTCCCTTTGCTTCTTCAATAGTGTTGGTAAAGAAGAAGGATGGCATGATGAGGATGTGCATTGATTACAGGGAATTGAACAAGAAGACCATCAAGAACAGGTACTTGATACGCAGGATTGACAAGTTGATAGATGAACTACATGGAGTGTACTTCTCGAAGATTGATCTTTGATCGGGGTACCACCAGATCAGGGTCAGAGAGGAGGACATCCATTAGACAACATTCATACATGACTATGGGCATTATGAGTTTCTATTCATGCCTTTTGGGTTGACTAATGCACCAGCCACCTTCCAGTCACGTATGAACCATATCTTCAACAAGTAGTTGAGGAAGTTCTTACTGGTGTTCTTTGACGATCTACTGATCTACAACAAGACTTGGGAGGAACATCTGAAGCATGTGGATGAGATTCTCAACATTATGGAGGAGCAATCACTATTTTCCAAGGAGGCAAAGTACGAATTCGGGCTGATAAAAATGCTTTATTTGGGGCACGTGATTGGCGTCGAAGGAGTGAAGGTGCATCAGGAGAAGATCTAGACTATTTTAGATTGGCCCACCCCCCGATCACTTATGGAGTTGCATGGGTTCTTTGGGATATGCAACTATTACAGGCGCTTTTTTGAAAGGATTTTCACAGTTGGGTTTGCCATTGTTAACTCAGGCAACATTCGACAGAATGGTTAGGGGAAGCACATGAAACATTCAACAGAATGAAGAAGCCGATGAGCACTTGCCCAGTGTTAGCACTTCTGGATTTCTCACAGCCATTTGTACAAGAGTGTGACGCGTTCGGTGAGAGGATATGAGCAATTTTGATGCATAATCGACACCCCATAGCTTTCCAGAGTAGGAAGCCGAGGGAGCCAGAGAAGCTCTATCCTATCTATGATAAGGAGATGTTGGCCATCATGCATGCATTGGCTAAATTCAGACAATATCCATTGGGAGGACGCTTTGTGGTTAGGACTGACCACAACAGCTTGAGATACTTCTTGGAGCAGCAGGACTTGAACGAGAGGCACCATAAATGGGTGAGCAAGGTGCAGGCATATGACTTCGACATCGAGTATGTGAAGGGAAAGAACATAGTTGTTGACACCCTATCTAGGAGACCTATAGCCTTCTCCATGACAGAGATCTCAATAGATTGGAAGTCCATTCCCTTGGTGGAATACTCCAAGAATACCTTCGTCTGTGAGCTGATGGAGGGCATTATTTAGAATGACAGGTGCAGGGTAGTGGATGACATCATCTACTACAAAGACATGATCTATCTTGTCCCTGAGTCCACACTCAAGGATAAGATTATGAGGGTAGTACATGACGCACCACTGGTAGGGCACTCGGGATATTTGAAGACCTACAGGCAGGTGAGGAGAGATTCTCTTGGAAGGGTCTCAAGGAGGATATGCTTAGGTTTGTGAAGGGAGTGCATGACTTGTTAGCAGAACAAGTTAGAGCTTACACATCCTGCAGGTTTGCTTCAGTCGTTGTCTATTCCGGAGCAGAAGTGGGAGAGCATTTCCATGGATTTCATTACGGGGTTGCTGGAGGTACAAGGCAGGGACTATATCTATGTGGTGGTGGACAGGTTGACCAAGTATGCACACTTCTTTTCCATTCCTTCAGAGTATAACGCATCTCAGGTGGCAGACATATCCTTCAGGGAGGTGTTTAGGCTGCATGGTCTTCCGAGATACATAGTCAGTGACCAAGGCAACAAGTTCCTCATCGCATTTTGGCAAGAGCTGTTTAGGTTATCAGGGACGGAGTTGACACCTAGCACCAATTATCATCCTCAGACTGATGGGAAAACGAAGATCGTGAACAAGTGGATTGAGGGATATCTGTGGAACTGTGTAAGGGCAACAGAGGGCGTGGATAAAGTGGTTGCATCTCGGGGAGCATTGTTATAACATCACTTATCACATGTCCGTTAGGATGAGTCCATTCAAGGCATTGTATGGCTACGATGCCCCATCATTTGTGGATTTGGCATTTGGGGAGAGCAGGGCTCCCAAGGCCAAAGATTGGTTGCAGGAGAGCTAGGACATCTTGAGAGTCTTGAAGGAGAACTTATAGGTCTCTCGGAATCAGCAAAAGATATATGTAGATAGGCATAGAACGAAGTGCAGCTTTGAGGTTGTGGACTTAGTCTTTCTCAGGTTGCAACCTTATAGACAGTCTTCGCTGAAGAAGAATGGTGCAAAGAAGCTAAAGCCCCGCTTCTATGGACACTACAGGGTGAGCAAGAGAGTCAGAGAGGTAGCGTATGAGTTGGAGTTGCCAGAGTGTAGCCATAATCCACGTCTTCCACGTATCCTGCCTCAAGAAGGCATTGGGACAACAAGTCACCACTTCAGTAGATCTTCCTCCATTGGACGAGGAAGGACATTTGGTTCTGACCCTTGAGCGGATTGTTGATGTCAGAGAGAGGAGGCTAAGCAACAGAGTCATTAGGGAGTACCTGGTAATATGGAGAGGTTTGCCTGCCGAGGATGTTACTTGGGAGGAATAGAAGATCTTACAGCATGCCGACTTGGAGTTGCTTGAGGATAAACAATCTTGGGAAGGGAGGACTGTAATGTCCCCTTCCAATTGACCATAATTGGGTATGACTTAGTAGCCGATACGACTCCCGTAGGCTATAGTTAATGAAGAAAAAGGGAGTCAAGGTGGTTTATTTAATCTCACTAGCTAGGAGATGTTACATTCTGAAGTGACATTAAGTAAAAAGATAAATTATTGATACTTAAATTATTGATTACTTGAGCATTAAAAGTGACTTTTAATGTTTAAGTAAATATTAAGAGAGAAAAATGGTCATATTTGGTTTGGTCAAAAAGGAGAAAGATCTAGAAGGCTTCAGAGAAGTATAAAACGGTAGCACTTCACCTTCCTCATTATGATTTGATCCCTTGTTGATGTGCTCTTTGAGCCAAGGTTTTCGTTAGGGTTTGGCAAAACCCTTCCATTGCAGTTTTGTTTCGGTGGTGCAATACCCACCCTAGCTAGAAAAGGAGGAGGATCCACCCGGGATCTTCACTTGAGTTAATTTTGTGTTTGATATCGGGTTGCGCAAGGGATTGAAGGAACTTTCTAGAGGAGGCCGATCGTCGATTTTGTAGGTACCAGGAGGGTTTTGGGGAAACCGTGACAGGGGTCACCCCCGCGGGTTGAGTATAGGGCCTCTCGCGAGGCCCCGCTTGTTGGCCAACCTCGTCCCGCGAGGCCCCGCCTGTTGTTCAACCTCGTCCAGTGAGGATCTCTGCGATTTGAAGTTGCTGAACTGTTAAGGTATGGGCGGCCTGATTGTTGCGGTAGGTGTTTCGGGAGTAGATCGATACCGCACTAGCAAAGGTTAGATAGTCCAGGGGAAGACACATCACCTCTTGAGGAGATTTTGGCATCATTACCAGGTTTCTTGTTTGTTCTCTGTTAGTATATATTGCAACTGCCTTGCAACTAGTAGATCTGTGTGTTTAGGAGGGTTTTGCAGTTGTTGTTACAACCAATTAAGATCTTTGTATTGTTGTGATTTGGATTTCCATACCATAATAAGATGCCATGGTTATCTTCTCTTTTCCATGTGTAATGGGTGCATGTAATATGTTTGACAATATTCCTATCTTGGTGATATATGCAAACTGTTTGTAAGACATTTCCAACAACCTTAATGCAAAGTGTTTGATAAAATTACACAAAGAGAAACAATACTTTGGACAACAAACATATTTTTTCTATCTATCCTAGTTTGGGACATTACACCTTGGTGAGAATATCTGCCACCTGCTCATTTGTAGGTACATACTGTAACTACACTGCACCCTGCCGCACACAATCTCTGATGAAATGATACATGATGTTGATGTGCTTCGACCTATCATGAAATACTGGATTCTCAGAGAGTTTGATGCCACTTTGGTTATCACGGTGAATGATGGTCAACTCTAGCTCCTACCAAACAATGCCACATGCAGCTTCCGAAGCCATATGGCCTCACATGCTGCCATGCTCACTGCTATGTATTATGCTTCCTCAGAACTCAATGCAACAGACTTCTGCTTCCCGTTGAACCAAGAGACAACCCCCGATCCGAAGTTGAAACAACACCCTAAAGTGCTTTTCTTGTCTACTGCATTGCTTGCCCAGTCTGCATCTGTATAGCTCACCAACTTCACTCCATCTCCATGAGCATACCTCAAACCATACTCGACTGTGCCATGTAGGTACCTCAAAATATGTTTCGCTACTGTCCAATGCGCTCTCCTTGGTTCTACCATGAACTGACTGAGAGTATTCATAGCAAAACAAATGTCTGGCCTAGTGTTGACCGGATACATGAGAGAGCCAATCAACTGCTTGTATAAGGTGGGGTCCACTGCCTCCTGCTTGGAAGCATCTATCTTCTTCCAATTTGTAACCATTAGTGTAGACATCGACCGACAGTCTTGCATCCTAAACTTCTTCAAGATCTCCACTGTGTATTTCCCCTGTCCTAGGAAAATCTCGCCATCTTGCTGCCACACCTCCAATCCAAGAAAATAGTGCATCAACCCCAAATCCTTCATATCGAACTCCAAAGCAAGATCCCTCTTGCAATCTGTAATAAGCCTCTGTGAACATACCAAAAATAGATCGTTCACATATAACACAAGAATGAGTGGCTCTCCACCTATCATGATATAGTATAGGCTAGAGTCAACATCACTCTTCACGTATCCCACGCCCTGCAAGTAATTGTCAATGCGCTCATACCACGCCCTGGGTGCCTGCTTGAGCCCATACAATGCTCTCTTTAGTCTACATACATGAGTCCCCCTCGCGTATGCCTCAAAACCCTCTGGCTGTTCAATATACACTTCCTCCTGAATAACTCCATTGAGGAAAGTCGTCTTGACGTCCATCTGATGAATTTGCCAACCCATCTCTGCTGCTAGCCTGCTAATGAGTTCACGACCCTGATGGAAGTATATTTGGCTATCGGGGCAAATGTCTCGTCATAGTCAACTCCCTCTTTCTGAGAGAATCCCTTGGCCACAAACATGGCTTTGAATTTTTCAATGCTGCCATCTACAACATGCTTGATAATATAGATCTGGCGAGACCCAACCACTGATTTACGCTCTGGTCTTGGCACCACCTCCCAAACATCATTCTTCATGATGGAGGCACACTCCTCCACCATGGCATCATGGAAAACCTGCTGCTCTGATGCCTCCTGAAAACTAGAAGGCTCCTTGTCAATAAGATCACTCATCAATGCCATATACCCTGAGTATCGTTGTGGTGGCCTGCTTTGCCTGAAGCTCGTACTAGGAGCACCCACGAACTCTTGAGCATCTCGCAATGTCTGAGAAATCTCTCGATTCCTCTTCCTCCCTGTAGTAGGAGGTACAATCTTGGTGGGTGGAGCTTCCTGCTCCTCATCCTGCTCCACTGAGTACTAGTCTCTATACCTGTACCTGTCCCTGTGACTCCTGTTCCTCCTTTGGAGCTACCAACTCCTGATCCCATGCTGCTGCTGGCACATCATAAGACTTCTTGAAAGCCTTCTCCTCCTTGAATTTGACATCCCTACTAATCATTGTCTTCTTCAATGCTGGAACAAAGATTCGATATGCTTTCGAAGTTTCGCTATAGCCAATGAAGATCCCCTTCTTAGCTGTGGAATTGAGCTTTGTCCTCTTATCAGAGGGCACATGATAATAGACTAGGCAACCAATGATCCTGGAGTGACCAACTTCCGGTTTCTTCTCTATAAATGCCTCTTCAAGAGTTAATTTCTCCAACATCTTGTGAGGACTCCTATTCTGTAATGTAGACTGCAGTACTGCATGCTTCTGTCCATAGAAACTTAGGCAGATCTTGGCCATATAACATAGCCCTAACAACACCAACAATGGCCTCGTTCTTCCATTCCGCTACCCCATTCTGCTGAGGGTTGTAAGAAACTGTCAATTCCTTCTTGATCCCTGCCTTAGCACATAACTCCTTGAAAGCTTTCCCTGCGTACTCACCTCCATTGTCTGACTTGAGAACCTTTATGTTCCTTCTTGTCGTAGTCTCCACAAGAGCCTTAAACTCTTGGAAGCGATTGAAGACCTCATCTTTGGTTTTCTTGAAGTAGATCCAGGTTTTCCTGGAGAAATCATCTATGAATGTGACAAAATACTCACACCTTGTCAAGGATGCTGAGGACATAGGCTCACATACATATGAGTGCGCTAAATCCAATACGCCATTCGATCTACTGTCACTACTTGGAAAAGTTGTTTTAACATACTTTTCTAAAGGCATACCCTTTACACACGTCACTTTGCTCAGTGCTCAACTTTGGAAGGCCAGTCACTGTCTCCTTGAGGATGTCAAGTGCCCCATGGTGTAAGTGAGGCATCCTTCTATGCTACAATTCTCCCATATCCTTAGTGTTGCTGATCAACGCCTGAGGTGACTCAAACTGTAACCTGTATAACTTGCGTGACTTGATCCCTATCATCTTGGCCTGCTTCGACCCCCTGGGCTGAATGTACACTTTTGGTCCTCTGAAAGACACATCATACCCCTTGTCCTGAAGCGTCATAACCGATATTAGGTTCTTGGTCATCCCTGGTACGTACAACACATTTGTAAAGCTAAATGTCTTGCATGACTCCCTCTAAAAGGTAACATTCCCTCGTCCCACTGGAGTACATTTGGACTTATTTCCCATTTGTATATCAAAGGTCATCTCCTCCTCTCTGAAACTGGAGTAGTATTTTCTAACTTCTGTCATATGATATGACACACCACTATCAATATACCACACCCTTGTGTCCTATGTGCATGAGTTAGAAAGACAAGTGATGAGTGAGAAATCCTCATCAAACCTGGAAGAAAGTTCATCAATGTCCGCTGAAGCTATTGTCTGAGTCTTCTTCTTATCCTTCTTTTTGTTGGAAGGTTGACTGTCATAATGACCTGTTTTGTGACAAGCAAAGCACTTGACTTTCCTCATGTCATGTTTCTTCTCACCCTAGGAGGTCTGCCCACTACCTGAGCCTTTCTTGGATTTTGCTTTGCCTTTTCCTGCAAGAGCAATGTTCTCTTTTTCCTCACCCTTTTGATGACTGTTGCTACCACTGAGAGATGCTAACCTCAATTCCTCTTGCATGAAGTCATCCCACAATCGATCCTAGTCTGGAGTGTGTTCCCTGGCAACAATGCCTCTCACAAAGACATCCCATGACTTGGAGAAGCCATTCAAGGCTATCCTCACAAGTTCAGTGCCATCCACTGTTTCTCCTACAACTGCCAATTCATCTTTCACTTGTCTAAGTCTGGTGAGGTAGGAGGACATGTTATCACACAATCTGTAGCTTGGGCAAAGCCCAACCCAATCCACGGAAGTGTGACAATTACGGGAGTACCTACCCACTATCATCTTAGATAGACACTCCCCTCACTTTAGCCACTTTAGTGATGATGAAATCACCACAAGGGGGGAATCCCGATGATCCTAGGGGGATTGAGATGGAAAGTGAGATGATGATCGATGGACACCCCTATAGGTCAAAATTGGAGAAGGAATAAGGCTTGAGAATGAGTCTTGTTGATGGAGAATCGTTGTCTAGCGTTATGTACCTGCAAAACAATGTTAACCCTGCCCGAAACAAGACAAATGATAGATATACAAGCCTTAAAACAATGGGGATCAAGCAAGAAACCTTGCTGTCCCAAATTGCAGCAGTATGGAAATATATATATCAACAACAAATGATAAAAATGGCTGCAAATCTAACCATCAAAAATCAAGTACAAGATGTTGGAAATAAAGCTAGCAATGACTAGTTAAACCTCCAATGATTTAACCAAGACTTCGATGATACTTAGGGCTGTTTATTAAGTGTTATCAGCAAGTTATCATGACAACCAAGTGGCTGTAGAAAATAATTGCTACAACAGCCAAATCTAACCACAAAAATTAACAAGTAAACCGTCCAAATGATAGCCAATAACTAGTAGAACAATAATCTAGGTTTACAAGAAATTTCCACCGTAGATTAGAGAGTAAAGAGTATAAGAAGAGAGTTTTTCTGAAGCCCTAATGGCTGTAGCATGAAGTTTATAACAGCAGAGAGAATTATTAGGCTAGTCATAACGCCCTTAGAGCACAAGCAAGCTTATAGCATGAAGAATACATTCCAACTTGAACAATTGCAATATCTCCAATTTTCACGTATACATGGCTATGGAGAGATCTTCACAACACAAATTTCAATTCATCCAACTCACTCTCAACTCCCAAATAGGTGTCAACAAGGCTTGGTCAACTCAAGTGAGGGTGAGTTAACTCAAAACATGTTTCCCAAAAATAGCATTTGCTGATTTTTGTCTTTTAGTGACTTTTTGTGAGTAAAATTAATTTTAAGTGATTAAAAATCACCAATTTCACTCACAAAGTGGGTACACAGGTAAAGTGGGTAATTTGAGTTTGAAAACGAATACCCCCAAGGCATATAACGCCTCCTAGTACCACTTATTTAACTTAGGACTTATTTACAATTAAAATATCCCGTATTTGCGTGAAATTTTATTTTTGCATAAAACATTAAAAAACCTAAGGGGGACTTAGCACATTTCCATGAGACTCTAGGAGGATGATTAGCATGGTAATATACATTAGACATTGGACTTAGATGACCAAGCTACATCAATACATACTCCAGCTTTGGAGGAAATGAGTGAAAAAACTCAGAAATTATAACTCTCTTAAAAATTAATTCAAGCAAGAAATAATTAATAAGTAAAAAAAACCACTCTAGAGTAATGCACTCATGATTAAGTCCTAGGAGGCTAAGCCTTTTATAAGTTCATCATGCTAAATTCATATTATTACAATTCCTCGTAGGGGTATGGAAAATGCGGTAAAAAAATAGAAAAGGGCCATAATGGCCGATTGGACTTCTGAACTTTGATTTTTGAACAAGTGTTTGTTCAGTCTTTGGCGGTTCAACTGCAAGTCCATCCTAGTGCAACTTGGTGGGTAATAGGACACATGACGATGGTCTCCTAGTCATCCTGGACAATTGTGGAGAGTTTGGATGAATTTCGGCGAGTTTTAAATTTTTGGGTCTAGACGACTATTTTTGGAAACTTCTATTTTTAGCAGTGGTCGTCATCTCCAACAGTGACAAGTGGTAGGATCAGATTCCGACATGTGGTAGATTTTCAATGTGATGTGGAATCTACATGGCATCATTTAACAAGGGTGCATTTTCCAAGGCATGAGCATTAAATGAGAATTAATTAAAGTGAAGAAGATGCGTAGGATGAGGTGGCACTTCCCTGGAGAAAGTTTAGCCAAATAAGGCTAACTTTTCTCACTAACTTTTCTTCACTTAACATATCTTCACTTTCCATGCATTAATTTCCCAAAATCCCCCTTAAATTGCTTTTAAATGCTTATTTCCTAAAATTTAGGAAAATCCCTAAAAAGCAGGGCAAATTCCTCTTCCTTGGATAGTGCATGCATAGTTGGCGTGTGTTGACATGTTTTAGTTAACTAAACACTCAACTCACTCTTACCTTCACTTAACTTATCCTTTCCCTCACTTAACTCACTTTATCCCTCACTTCACTCACCATTATCTCAATTTCCATGCATTAACTCCCTCTTATCCTCACACATGCGCCACTCCTTCACTTAACTGTCCCTTACACTCTCACACGTGTGATCCTTTAACTCACCATGTGCATATACTCTCACTCATAACTCACCCATGCACATTACTCAGTCACTCACACTTATTCCCTCATACGCATTAATTCCTAAATTAGTCATTCACATGTCCTCATCTTCTCCTCTTGGGAAGTGTGCCTTACTCTCTATATAATGGAGATGTTTATTCATTATTATGGTTGGATTATTGCAACAATTAGCGTACTTTTCTTCTCTCATTCTTCTCTTTCATTCTTAGGCTAGTTACTCTTCTTTGAGCAAAGTGATCATTGTACCGATTGTGGACTTGTCAATTGTGGAGCAACCAACCTTCTTGCAAGCCTATCGATAAATAAATTTTGTGTTTGTGTTCTAACGTTATTTCTTGATGGTACTTTGTGAATTTTTGCAATTAGATTAGTTGCTTTCATTGCTATTCATTGTGATTTATATTGATCTTTTGAGCAGTTTCTTTCTCTATTTCTCGTCTATATTTCGTGTGCTAACCCTGTAGGATCCCTCCAAGCAAACAAACTATATTTTCCCCTTGTTTTGGATGGTTTTAACATGC
>SNQJ01S0094391.1:38566-49047 GCA_010110895.2 Picea sitchensis
CAAAAGTGACCAAATTTCACTTTAACCAAAGTCAAAGTGAAAATAGACAAAAGTACAAGGTACAAAGTGTCATGTCCTTCCCTCATGTGCTAAGAAGGTCAAAAGCACATGGGGAACACCTCCCAAGGTACAAATCTCAACAACAAATTGGCATCGTTGCCGGGCAATGCAATCCTTGGTTACAACGACATCGATGAGTTTTTACTTTAATTGTTTTATTTTTTCTAACTCACTTGACGACTTCACAGGATGTAGGGACAATCCACAGGGGACTTACACAAGATGATCTTTTGGTTTCGATTCCTTCACAAGGTCTAGTTCCGAGCTTCAACAAACCCTAACATCTTTCCTTGGAGCAAGACTATCACTTCACCAAGAACTCCTCTCAAAGTTGGTAAGCGTGCGAGTTCTTAGGTAAGTTCTTTTTCGACGAGCACTATGGTGAGTGTATCTTCAACCTCTTCATCTTTCGTTTTATTTCCATCTCGAGCTAGTAGTAGGGTAGCAGCGGTGCTTTTTTCTATCTGAGACTAACAAAATGGATGCAACTGTGAGGCCACCAGTAAGGTGGAGATTTTCTGCTTTGAACCCACTAAGTTTGCTGCATTCCCAGATTATCCCCATGACTTACTTGCACATAAATGGCTTAAACGCATACTTTTGTTTGCAGGGAGGTTGGGAGAATCAACTGAGGATCACTTAGCTAAATTTTTGCAAGTGGTGAGCGATTTTGATGTGGAACATGAGGATGTGGTGATGAGGATGTTTGTGTCGACCCTCGAGGGGGAAGCACGAGCATGGTACAAGTCCCTTCCTGATGCTTCCATTGATGGATAGGATTCCTTCGAGGAGAAATTCACTGAGAGATGGGCAAATACACGGGACATTTTCTTCTCCTGCACAATTTTTTCAATTATTAAGAAGCATGAAAGTGAAATTGTTTACCAATTTAATGCTCGTTTTTTCCAAATTTTACAATCGAATTCCTAACAGAGTAAGGCATAATGAAGCTGTTGCTTTGATTTTTTTATCTTGAGGCATTTGATGGTATTTTTGGTGTTTTTCTTGGGAATGAAGACCCTCAAATTCTAGGGGAAGCACAAGTTGTCGCTATCAAGTTAGAAAGAAATTATCTTGCAGCCTATGAGCTCCCTTCGATCCTTGTCCCAGACCAACCAGTGAAGGTAACTCCACTTGATGATCTTCAACCATTGGTTGATACAGAAGTGCAAGAAGTTTGTGTTATTGAAGATGAACCACAACTTGCACTGTATCAAGTTCCCAGAGATGAATAGGAGGGTGATAGCCTGATTTTAGATGAGCTGGAACTAATAGCTGCACCATTTGAGTCACATGCAGAGTTCCAAGAAGATGAAGGTGAAGATTTGAATACTCAAGAGTGTTCATTGGTTCCTCTCAGTAGTGAAGATTAAAATTTTTCAAAATGATGAGGAGGAACCACAGGTTAACCAAGTGGAGATCAGTCAACATGAGATTTCATCCTTGCCTATCCCAATAGTGGTCCAAGAACAACTTGATCATACACCATTACAGCAGGAGAACCCACTTTTGGTTCAACCGGAGGATGATGTTCCTTACACTTTGCCTACTATTCCGCATCTTGAGGTTATTCTTTAGGATCCTGAGATTGATCAGAGCTTGGATATCAAAGTTCACCATGACCCAGTTGAGCTCAGAATGATGGAGGTATTTCAACAGGTAGATGCCAAGAGTTTTGGCTCTCATGCATTCATGCTTGTTATTGTTGAAACACCATGTTCTAAGTCCCAACCAACCTTCAGTCAACTGACACCCTTCAGTTATGGCTTCACCAACAAGTACATCAGGGCAACTTTGGGTCATATGAAATTTCATGGTGGGTCCCTTGGAAGGTTGACTTTGTTGACCTCTCTCGTCGGACAAATCATTTCGCTGCATGGTTACATTGGTCCTTTGAGTATGATGATTTAATCATGGCAGCTTTGAGGTAAAAAAGTTTTGGGTCTAGGGTAGTCGTCTTTCCTTTCCGCATTGTCATTTAAGTATTTCCTTCTCGCTGATTTTTTACAGTTTTAGGACAACAATCTACATTTTCCTTGCAGCGTCTTTTCCCTTAAGTATTTACTTCAGTCTTTTGCATAAGTGTCACTGATTTTTTGCCTTGTTATATCAACATGTGGTTGAGTCTTGTGTGTCTTTCCTTTCTGAATAAATGACTGCCCATAATTGTTATTCCTGGGTTAAAATTTGAATGTCAAATCTTTCACATGCCGAGCCTATGTCTTTCATTAATGTGAGCCTGGATGGGGGTCCCGTTTTGTCATTGTTCCCGAAGCATTGAGCCTTGGGATGGGTAGTTTTGAGGAGACATAGGAGTCTTGAGTCATCTTATGTCTTGTCTCCTCATCTCTTATCAGTGAGTCCTATGCTTTGATTCAGTCGTCCCCCCCATCCAACAATAGGGATATGGTACATGGTTCTTTCATCTTGATCTTTTTGAGTTATCACTTTGCGTTGAAGGAAGAGAGACATCATTGCTCTTCTTTTCAGCAGGTCATCCTGTATCGACTTCGACACATTATCTACGGATGACCCAAAAGTAGAGCACCTTGGTAGCCGTTAGACTCATTGGCGGTTATCTCACATCCAACAAGGCTGAGTATCATTGGGCCTTGAGGATGATCCTTGTCATTGTTCGACTTTAGAACATCTTTCATAGTGACAAGTTGTGCTTGTACTTTAGGACCCATTGTCATTATTGGTGGTGTTCCTTCGCACTTACAGGTGTTTACATTATTGACATCTGATTAAGTGACTCTCTCCTTTGTGTCGGCATCAACACATTTACTGAAGATTTTAGGTCCTATCAAGCTTGCCTACTGGGTCTGTCTTTGACCACAGTTAGGCTCTAAGTTTCAACTGTTATGTAAAGTATATGCTGCTGTTTTAGGACAGCCAACAGTCCAAGAACTTCTTGTTGATTTGTTATTGTTGTATTTGCAATTTTAGGTGCTCTAGCATGTAGTTTTAGTAAACAAAGTTAGCACATGCATACTAAAATAAATACAACACACCTAAAGATCTTTACATCTGAAAATAAGCAAATCTAAGAGACTAACACATGCATTTTTGTACACAGGTATTTTTGGTCAACATGACCCTGGATAAAACCCCCCTGGGGAAAACCAGTTTGGAATATATGTCTATATATGAGGAAAGCAGAAGGTGGAATACATCAAGTACAAAATATAGAGGAACCTGATACAATAGCAGCTCATTCTGAGCTAAAACACAAGTCCAAAACCTCCAGGTGCGCCCTAGGAAGGTGTGTCCCATATACAAGCTCTCAAATCCACTGAAACTGCTCCAACTGCAAACTGTGAGCTCTGATCTGGAAACCCCTCCACTGGAATGAAGCTCTGCTAGATGGCCTCCTTCTGAAACTGATCTCACTGCAATCTGATGGCTAGAAGTCCTCCCCACAACTGATGCGCCCTCCACAAAAGTGAAACCTCCCCACTAAATAAACAATGCTAGATGCTAAATGCCTGCCTCCATGAAAGCAAGCGCCCAAGCTCAAGCAACCTCATGCAACAAACCTCATCTCCATCCTCCAAGTCTTCCTTTCACAATGAACAAATGAAGAATGAATGCCTCCTTCACCCTTTGCACCCCTCTTGAACCTCCAAAAGGAAACCTAAGATATCAATGGTGGAGATCATCTCATCTCCCATCTAATCAATGGTGGAGATCTCCCCAAAAGTATCTAAGTCAATAACCCACTTTGGGTTAAGTTTCCTAAGTTCACTTTATGTCTCTAATTCACCCACACTGTGAATTAATAATCATTTTAGGCATAAATGACTAAATTTCACTTTTGACTTAAAACTTCTAAGTCAAAGTGAAATTAGACAAAAGTACAAGGTACAAAGTGTATAGTCCATCCCACATGTGCTATGGAGAGCACAAACACATGGGGAACACCTCCCAAGGTACACAACTCAACATTTACCGCAGGGAGGAGTGTCCATTTGGGTGGTAGCAAGTAGCAGATTTGGATGAGACCCCTTGTGTTTTAGTGTGTCGGCGGGAGGTGTTATATTGATTTGACTCCATGGCCCATTGGACAGGCTTTGGTATCACAGGTCAGATTACAAATCTTCTTCGACAACTTACATGGCCTTCTTTCCTTCCACACATTTACCGGGTTATATTTTGGTACATATCTTTTCACAGCATCATTGGTACATCTTACAAAGTTCTCACAGAGCATTATTGTTACAGACACAGAGATTCATATGGTTCTCGACATCCCATAGGGGGATCCTGTACCCTTGAGTCGCCATTGTTAACCCTTAGATTTTCACCCTTGAAAATCTCGAGGGTTAAGAGCCAGCATGCACTATTTTGGCTGGCATTCTGAGATTCTCCCAGAGTTTAGCACTTGTGTTGAGCAAGAGGTTGGTTCCCATCAGAGACAGGTAGATGATCGGTACATGGTTATTTTGCTCAGAGGTAGAGTTGGCTTGGTTTCCCATGCATTTGAGAGAGATGTCTACATACAAAAAGTATTGCTACTTTTTAGGAGACATGGTTTGAGTGGGTCTCTTGACATTTTGGAGTAGTTTTGAGCATACAGGGAGAGTCCTTGCCTGATTCTAGGCCCCATAGCACTTTTTCGGGCGACATGCAAGAACATTCTATTTTTAGCAGTTTGAGCTCCAGGCCCCAGATTTAGGTTCTGAGCGCATATTATGGATCCTTGAGACATTTTGAGTCTTTTGGACCTCTTTTGGGATGATTTTTCACAGATTTCTATTTTTAGTAGGCTGAGCACTAGGGGCTCACATATAGATTTTGATTGCGGATTCGGTTTCCTTGCGGAAAATCGAATCCAATGAGTATAATATCATGGACATGTGAGGAGATTCTGTTTTTAGCAGTGTCTATTTTTAGGCATTGGACACATGGTGGTGGTCTCCTAGTCATTCCGAAGAATTGTGGAGAGTTTGGATGAGTTTCGACGAGTTTTAAATTTTTGGGACTGGACGACTATTTTTGGAAACTTCCATTTTTAGCAGTGGTCGTCATCTCCAACAGTGACAAGTGGCAGGATCAAATTCCAACATGTGGCAGAGTTTCAATGTGATGTGGCATCTACATGGCATCATTTGACAAGGGCGCATTTTCCAAGGCATGAGCATTAAATGAGAATTAATTAAAGTGAAGAAGATGCATAGGATGAGGTGGCACTTCCCTGAAGAAAGTTTAGCCAATTAAGGCTAACTTTTCTCACTAACGTTTCCTCACTTTACATATCTTCACTTTCCATGCATTGATTTTTCAAAATTCCCCTTAAATTGCTTTTAAATGCTAATTTCCTAAAATTTAGGAAAATCCCTAAAAAGTATGGTGAATTCCTCTTCCTTGGCTAGTGCATGCATAGTTGGCGTGTGTTGACATGTTTTAGTTAACTAAACACTCAACTCACTCTTACCTTCACTTAACTTATCCTTTCCCTCACTTAACTTACTTTATCCCTCACTTCACTCACCATTATCTCAATTTCCATGCATTAACTCCCTCTTATCCGCACACATGCGCGACTCCACTTAACTGTCCCTCACACTCTCACACGTATGATCCTTTAACTCACCATACACATACACTCTCACTCATAACTCATCCATGCGCATTACACACTCACACTTATTCCCTCATGCGTATTAATTCCTAAATCCGTCATTCACACGTCCTCATCTTCTCCTTTTGGGAAGTGTGCCTTACTCTCTATATAATGGAGAGGTTTATTTATTATTACGGTCGGATTATTGCAACAACTAGCATACTTTTCTTCTCTCATTCGTCTCTCTCGTTCTTAGTCTAGTTACTCTTCTTTGAGTAAAGTGATCATTGTATAGGTTGTGGACTTGTCAATTGTGGCGCAACCAACCCTCTTGCAAGCCTATAAATAAATAAATTTTGTGTTTGTGTTCTAACCTTATTTCTTGATGGTACTTTGTAAGCTTTTGCAATTAGATTAGTCACTTTCCTTGTTGTTCATTGTGATTTATATTGATCTTTTGAGCAGTTTCTTTCTCTATTTCTCGTCTATATTTCGTGTGCTAACCCTGTAGGATCCCTCCAAGCAAACAAACTATGTTTTCCCTTTGTTTTGGATAGTTTTAACACATTGTCCAAAACATAACAACGGTTTTTTTTGTCATTAAACGCATAAAATCAGACTTAGGACAATGACAAATCACTTTAGGGTCTCCCCCCTGAGGCTAGCAAGCACTAGCCCAAATGGAGAGGTGTTTAGCCCGTGACAATTTGGGGCTTTTCTCCTTGAATTAGCCAAGTTTTCATCGCTGTAATAACAGAGTTATCAACTCAATTGGAGGGTGGAAAAGTGTGCTAACATGGGGTGAGCTTGTGGTTAGCCCTATGTTTGTAGACAAAACTCTATGCTTGGAGGGTGTGCATGTGCAATCTGAGGGTCTAGGGCTTGTTGTGCCGAATGGAGACATGAATTTAGTGGTTGGGGGTGAGGACTTAGTGATGGGAGAAGGAAATGTAGCCTCTAGTGAGATTCCAGTGCAGCCTCATGTGGAGCCCATACTCGAGGAGACCAAGATCCCCTCTCAACTGTTTGTCCAGAGTGATGTTCCACCCTCTTCGGATCTTGATGAATTCAACTTCTTCCCTGCTAACAACATGGAGTATTTTGAGGGGCGCATGCATTTAGAGACTTGGCGGGTCATTCTATGCTTTTTGTAACATCCTCGTTTTTAATCCTCGGTTTAGCGATTTATAATGTAAATACGATGTACGTTTGCGAGCTCGATTATGTAACATGTAAACATTGTATATCGTAATAATAAAAAAAAATGTAACGTCGACTGCAGATGGACACAAATGGAGTAATGGGGGCTAAGTTTCCACAATAGAGGGGGTTCCAAGGGGGAATTATTCATGGGTATTAATCCCAACCCACTTTTCTAATTTTTTTTTTTTTTTTTTGCTGGGGGAATTGGCAACTCGCGGTTCTCGTACTCGCGTGACACGGGTCCGATACTCGGCGGCTACCACTATAACCCCAGGTGCATCCACGCAGCCCGCATGAATGACACATAGGTTAGTCAGGGTGAGAATCGAACTTGAGACCTCCATTTACAAATTTCCTTCCATATACATGGCGACACTTGCCAATTGGTCTACACCCTTGCGGGCACTTTTCTAAAATTATTGTTGTGTATGAACCTTCTAATTTCCTTTTGAGTGTATCAAAACCCGAATCATTGAATACATGTAAAAGGGTTGTTGTGAAAAGTCACTTCACATGGCTATTAAGGGCATGGGGTTGAGTATAATCAACATTGGGGAATGTAAGAGTCAATATGCATGGGTAAAAGGAAAATTCAAATGGTATTGTGAGCAATTTTTACAATAAGTTTTTAGGGACAACAAAAGAGGAGTGAGTGTTGGAGCTTGAAGACAACAACAATGGATTTTGGGGGCAGCTTAATGGAGCTGTAATTGCATGAAGAAGCGGACTGCTAGGCCTATAGAAGAGAATTTCTGTGTAAGGAATTACCACATAGCAAGTAAGTTGTTGCTTAGAGTTTCTTATTGCAATTGTAAATCCCTAGAGTCTCCATCAAGAGAGATTCCTAGCCAACCTGTGCTGGAGCCCCAGAGAGAAGTGGGAAGGCCTAAGGAACTGTGTACAGAGAAGGGGGATCCCATTCCTTGGGTTGTGTAGGTTGAGGGGAAGAGAGCTGGTGGATTCGGATGGTTGTAGGAAAAGTAGCTTGTTGTGGGTTATATTGTGCTGTGAGTGGACAATAGAGAGACACCATTTCTTGTGGATTCTTAGCCCCAGCTCGGGGGTGACTTGCTGCTGAGATTTGGAGTAGTAAGGCTATGGTTTCGTGGAACGCTTGTCCTTTGCAGCTGGTTGCACATTTGGTTAAAAATACAAGTGTTGATCTCTGTTACATTGTTTTTATTTATGGGTTTTATTTGCTGTGCATATACTCTATTCTTGAGTGAATTATATGTTGTTGTGTATATGTTTAATTGGTTGTATCATGCTTTAAAAATAATGTTGTTAGTTGCATGTTAAATCTTGATGCATTCATTTAGTATCATGGTATTAGAAAATTTTGTTGGGTTTTGTAATGGGGGCACTATAGAGTGGTATTAGAACCATGGTTGCAACACTAGGCTAGCCTGGGTCTACTATAGCAGAGCAAAGTTTAACCAGTCTGTAGAATTTGGTAGAAATCTGTTTTTTGCCTAGCGTGCGAATTTGGGGTCAAGGCCTTAAATTTTGACTTTTTGTATGATGGTTATTTATGGGGGTCGATTTGGCCTCTAAGTGGTTGAATTCGGCTTAGATGGTCGAGTTGGGCGTTTTTGTGTTGGTCATGAGCTCGAAATGCGGGAAAACAACTAAGTGTCAGAAAGACCTCTTGTCGCCAATACAAAGTGTATCGACAAGCAGAGAAGATTTTAATCCACTAATAAAGGGCATGTATTGGTGAGTAGAAAAGATTTGAAATCACCGATAAAGGGCGTGTATTGGTGAGCATAAAATATTTTAAGTCACCGATAAAGGCCGTGTATCGGCAAGCGAAAAAGATTTAAAGTCGCCGATAAAGGGCGTGTATCGGCGGCATAAAATATTTGAAGTTGCCAAAAAGAGCGTGTATTGCTGAGTAGAAAAGATCTCAAGTCATTGAAACGTTGACAAAGAAAGAGGATATTTCGTTGAAACATCGACGAAGAAAGAAGATCTTTTGCTGAAATGTCGGCGAAGAAAGATCTTCTCAAGTCGCCGAAACATCGGTGAGGAAAGATCTTTCGTCGAAATGTCAGTGAAGAAAGATCTTCTCAAGTTGTGGAAACGTTGACGAGGAAAGAAGATCTTTCGTCGAAACGTCGATGAAGAAAGAAGATCTTTCGTCGAAACATCAGTGAAGAAAGAACTTCCCAAGATGCTACGATGTCGACGAAGAAAAAAGTTCTTTCGTCGAAACGTTGGCAAAGAAAGATCTTCCCAAGATGCCAAAACATTGATGGAAAAAGCACTTTTGGCATCGAAACTTCGGTGAGGGGAAAAGATAAAAAATCACTGATAAAGAAGATAAGAGAGAAAGAAAGAAGACAAAGAAGAGAGAGAAGAGAAGAAGAGAAAGAGGAGAAAGAAAAGGAGGAAGGGAAAGAAAACAATAATTTGGAGTCAAAAACTTGTTTTGGTCATAATTGGAGCAGAAAAACTCAGAATTAGGTGAAATTTAAGGGGCATGTCCGTAGTGGCGAGGGCTACAGAAGTGCCATTGAAGGCCACTAGCTCATTTTGCTTCAATTTTTCGAAAAACACAAAATAGTGGGTTTTGAAGATCTAGGTTGTGCTCAATGTCCGAGACCCAAATTAAGGTGAAATTTTTGTAAATAGTCCAAAAAGCAGGCATGAAGATACCTAGTTGGGCTTCTGCCAAGATTCTAAACGGTTTGGAGTGGAGATGTCGAAATAGGGAAAAATCCACTATTCTCGAATATTTTTGAAATCTTGAGAAGAGGAAAAGGGACCCCAAATCACCAATCCATAAAATTTTATTTAGTCGACATTTTACCTACACATCAATTTGGACAACTTTGTCTTGAGGGAGTTTCACTTTGTTTGGGAGATGGCGATTTTCTACCAAAAATTCTAAGTTTGGAGGAAATGCAAAGGGGCAAAATTACCAAATCTAGATTGATGCAAAAATTGGATGGAGAATCAGATCCCAAATCTGAGAGTTGTTGCGTGTTACCCTCCAAGTTGCACTAGGATGGACTTGCAACTGAGCCGCCAAAGATGAACAAGATACTTGTTCAAATTTAGAGTTCAGAAGTCTAGTCGGCCATTATGGCCCTTTTTCTTTTTTTTCATGCATTTTCCATACCCCCATGGGGAATTGTAATAAGATGAGCTAGCATGATGAACTTTGTAAAAGGCTTAGCCCTTTAAGACTTGGTCATTAGTACATTACTCTAGAATGTTCTTTTTACTTTCTAATTATATCTTGCTGCTTTACAAGCGAGTTATAATTTTTAAGTTTTTTCATTCAATTACCTCCAAAGCTGGAGTATGTCCTAGTGGCTAGGCCTTTGTGTGTTGTCTAAGTCCAGTGTCTAATGTATATTAGCATGCTAGTCATCACTTTTGAGTCATATGGAAATGCGCTAACTTGCCCTTAGGATTTGATCCGGATTATTTTCGGCACGAAATGAGAGCGGAGATATAATAAAGAAATGCACTGAGATATTGCAGATATTCAATAATATAACAGAGATGTATCAGAGATGCAACCATAAACACAGATATACAGTAATACACGATTTCTATTAATCAAAGAAATGTACAGAGACTGTAAAAATACAGAGTGAAAGACTCGCTAGAATGGTGGCAGCTTATCTCTGAGAAGAGATGT
>SNQJ01S0094391.1:49120-70607 GCA_010110895.2 Picea sitchensis
AAAACCTGCTAAAAATAGTAAATTGCCAAAATTGCCAGAAAACAGTTTTGAGCCAGTCGGAAAAGGTGGGTGGCCAATGATATCCACCTGGATCAGGATTTTTTTTAATGTTTTCAGCAAATAAATTTTTTTCTGCAAACGATATATTTTTAATTGTAAATGATGTATAAGTTAAATAAGTGGTACAAGGAGGCATCATATGCCTTGGGGGTATTCATTTTCTTGCTTAGAATACCCACTTTGCCTATGTACCCCCTTTGTGAGTGAAAATAGTTATTTTTAATTACTAAAAGTCAATTTCTCTCACAAAAGGGGAATAAAAGGCATAAAAAAGACAAAAAATCAGCAAATGCTATTTTTTGGGAAACATGTCAGGGGCATGTTTTAAGTTAACTCACCCTCTCTTGAGTTCACTGAGCCTTGTTGGCACATGAGATGGAGTTAAGAGTGAGTTAAGGGTTGAGATGTGGCACTTGGAGAAGATTTCAATGGAGAGGTGTGCCCCCCTCTCAAGAGGTGGCACACCCTTGAGGAGAGGCGCCTACCTCTTGAGAGGTGGTGACCCCTCCCACCTCTCATCTCTCACATGTGGTGAGTTATTGGAGTTGGGAGAGAGGTGGCAGCCACACACATTCCACTTGTTACAAGTTTATCTTCCAACTTCCAAGTGGTGCGCCCTCCCTCCTTGGGAAGTGCGCCCCTCATGCTATAAAAGTAAGCTTCCCTCTCCATTGTTAGCTAATGGGAGTTTGGACTTTGCTTGTTGTAATATTGTTGTAACATCTTTTGCTATTGGAATAAAAGACTTTGTAGGTCAATGGTGGTTTGGCTAGTGTTTGGATGATTGTCATGTGCATGAATTCTATGAGGTGATATTGTTTCAATTTCTTGCTTATTTCAATTGTTAATATTGGCCTTTGTATGGGTATTGTTACCCAATAGGATAGGATTATTAAGCTTGTTTCCATTTCTAATCCTATTGCTTATCTATATTAAAGATTTGACGTGCATGCATGTTTTATTTAACTAAACATGCCCTTTGAGTTTCTCTTGTAGGTGACACCAAGAATTTAACAATCTTTTTGCAAGTTTTCTTTGAAGCATACATGATCTCATTTGCTTGGAGAATTGGATGAGCTTGTTTGCATCTACCATATTTCCAAGATCTTAAAGACATAAGTCCCTCCTCATTCCACCAAGGAGACTCCATTGCCCAAGGGTTCCAAGCTATCAAGCTTGTCTTTCTCTCCTTCATAAAATTTCAAATTTCTTTGGTTTCCGTCATTGCATGCAATAATTAGATATAGATTTAATTGAAAAGTTAGATTTAGTTTCACTTTTGCATGCATGTAAGTTAGATCTAGATTTCAATTTCATCTCATTATCTAAAGCTAGATCTATCATAAGAATTAATTTTTTAGCAAGTAATTTCTCCTTTATAAAGTAGTTATTTGGGCATTTGTAAAAGGAGACATAAGTTTGTTTGAAGACACAAGGGTATTTGTATAAGGAGAAATAAGTAATAAGGTGGTTTATATTTTGCATATTTTGTAATGGGAGCTAAAAGGAGAATTGTAACTCAATAAAAGTTTTTTCCACTCCTAGACCCACCCGAAATTGAATAAGGGGGTCTTAGGATCTTTCTGTGTGTGTGGATTGGTTTATATTGCTTATTTTTTGACAAACAAGTACATGAACAACTATCAATCTAATACATTCTCATATAAAGAAGACAAATCAAGGTCTTAAGGAGGCAATCAAAAGAATATTTGCACTTGAAAGCAAATCAGCACATAACTTTGAAGTCTTTTGCATACTCTAGAAGGTTACCTGAAATTGAATAAGGGGGTTCAAATATCTTTGTAAAACCCACCTGAAATTGAATAAGGGGGTTCAAAAGGAGGCCTTAGATTTTGCACATTAGGCATATTTGCATCACTTGAAAATGTCAGGAATCGACAAAATGTTTAATATGTTGCACACATTGATTAGCAAGACTCCAGAATCTACAGTTCCTATGCAAAAAGGAATGCTCACTAATGTTTGCACAAAAAGGTACATCTACTTCAAACACAAACAAAGTTTTCACTGGGCAATTGGCATCATTTAATGATGACACCAAGGAACAAGAAAACAAACTTATGCTTTTTGATTGTGAGTTGTAGCCTTTTTCCTTTGATGAAGTCAGTGTAGCCTTGACTAATGGCACTGAAAACAAAGTGGATAAATTGAAGGTTTAGCATGAGGATCAAGTTAAGAATATAGATAACTTTGTTAAACCTTGGGAAACATTACAATTTAAACGAAACATATATGGCTTAGGATATGAAAAGGATCATGATAACCCTTTTCATATTTCTAATTATTGTAAACCAATTACATTTGTGAGCAGTGGTGTTTTGGTTAATGCTGATATGAAGGAAAAACTTGATAAGGAACACGTACAAGATGTTGATATTATTGTTGAGGATATTGATGATAATACAAGTAATGAAGATTTGTTGGTTGATGATGCTCAGTTGGACAAAGAACTTGTACTATGTCGACACTGTCACCAAGTTGGCCATGTTGAGTTAAACTGTTTTGATCTGCACCCATGTGTTTTTTGTGAGAAGAAAAAACATGTCTCAGAAAGGTGTTGGAAGCGACTAAAGATTCAGAGGAAACAGGTAAATTTTGAATGGTTAGGGACTTGGCGTTGAAGTTTGGAAGCTAAGTTATTGGAACGATCTTATCGACGAGTTTATACACAGCCTACAGGTACAACCATACTTGATTGGAGATATTTCTATAGTTGACGGGCATGGATGTTTTTCAGGATTGGATGATACAGGGCATGATCGGGGCCCACTTGATGTAGTCTTCTGAGTTGAAGATTGAGTCTCCAAACTCCACTCGAAGACGGTTTGATTACCCTTTTTCATTTTGAGGGGGGGTATATCTCATTTTCTAGACTTCTCACTTTTCAGTCGACAGGGGGGAAAATATTGATATGTCAAACTTAAAGTTTCGAAGTCTAACTTATAGGATTACAGTTTATGATGATTGATTATGGATTCAGGATTTAGGATTGCAAATGAGTTTATGATTTTAGGATGATGGATTATCGAGGATTGTTTCAGGACATGATGTTTGTTTCTTGATTGGATGATGGATTTGATGATGTTAGCACACATCACTCACACAAAGTCTTTGATTGGTAAGGATTTTCAAGAGATTGATGATTGATAGATTGCTGATTTCCAGGTTATTGGATATTGGATGGATAGTTTGCCACTTTTTGGCTTTTGATAGATTGTTCGACATGTTTGATGGACATTTGGCTTCAGGATTTGGAGTAGTACCAGTAGTTTACCTGGTTTACTACTCAAAGGTTTTTTGGCTACAAGATTTTCATATACAGGTTTTGGATGCAGTTTGACACTTTTTTTTTGTCAATAGGATTTTAATAGTTTTTTTTTGTGTCGATATGTGAGAGCTTCATAGTCTCCAGACTTCTCAGGGATGGTCTTTTGACCTTGCAGAGGACATACGATTCTTCTACTCTTTTCTCTTGGCACATTAGATTGCCAACGTTTTTCAAGATATGGGATGTGTTAGACTTGCAACTAATTCACTTCTCATCAGGATTTGCTCTCATTGATTTGGGTTCACTTTAGTGACCACTCGGAGGATATCTAGCTCATTTGATGCATAGTGAGTTTTCCAGATTTAGTTTTCAACATCCACATTTGACATTTTTTCAGGCAGATCTTCATTGATACTCATGAGGTTTCATACCATGAGTTACAGATTGAAGACTTGGATATATTATCAACTTTTGCACTGGTTTTTGTTGCCAGTTGGTACATTTGTATGAACTAATGATTAAGGGGGAGATTGTTAGCAACTTAGCATTATTGCTCCTAATCATAGTCCTAATACCACCTTGTTAGCTTATGTTAGTTATGTGGACAACTAACGGTGGTTGTTGATCATTGTACTAAATGTACTTACTTTGTGAATACATTAATGTGGAAATTAATGGCTTATGCCTTTTACCGCCATCTCCTTGTTTCTTGATCTTTCTTGGTTTTCTTCACTATGATCTTTCCCTAATTTCTATTAGTTGTGAAGGGCAAATTTTAACCTAGAGGATCGTGGGTAGGCTAATTGTTCTCTTTGGTTAGAGTTCCTTGCCCTTCCATTTGGATATGCATATGTTTCCTCACTAATTTGGTAAGGTTCTCAGCCATGATGATCAATGAAATTCTTTTTGAGTGAACTCACATGTATGTGTGGAGGTGGACTTGAATCGAAAGCTTCCCCCATTTATCTTAGTTTGCACTATTGATGGAGTCAAAGAGTAGAAAGTTAGGTATCTCAACTTGTCGAATGCTTGCTTTGCTTGCTAGGATTAGGATCATTTGATTTGTGACTACCCTCTTCATAGACCCAAGCCAAAGGAGTCTGCGGGTATTGGTGCAGGTGTGACCCCTTCTTCTTAGGCTGTAGGGGTTGGGGGTTCCTGTGTGGCCTCAAATCAAGGTGTTGGTCATGGTGGCTCTTCCGGGGGTGTAGGTGCTAGGGGAGGTTGTTCCTCGGGTGGTTGTGCAAGATTGGGAGTAGGTGGTGTTACCTCCCCAACTTGCACTTAATGATAAAAGCCTTGATCCAAAAGGTGCAACCCGAGAGGGAACAACTAGGATGGTTACCACTATCACCTAGGCAACCTATCCTCTCACTCTAGGCTGGCTCTCCTCTGGCTCAAGGGGGTTATCCCTAAGTAGGACTACCAAAGCTAAACAATGAGGGAATACTCTAAAGCCATACTTGAGGGCATACTTGTGGTCAAAATTTGGTGGTGAGCAAGGTTTGCCATTGGTTCCATGGGTTGTATGTACTATGCCTAAGGACAAGGGGGGTCTTGGTTTGATTGATGTTACATCCTAGGGAAATATTTTGGCAATTAAGTGGGTGGTGTGGTGTCTAGAGAATTTTGTGCCTTGGCAAGTTTTGTTTTGGCACTGGGTGATATTAGCACAACTTGTTGGCAGAGTTCGGGGATCTTTTGATTTATGTGACATTATTTCCACTCCCCATCTCTTTTAGGTTCCGGGCTTGCGCATCTTTTGGAGCATTTATTTAGCTTGGAAAATTGGTGCAGTGGCATTGGCAGGGCAACCGAGCTGGAGGGGATATAGCTTGCCGACCGATTTGGAGTTGGAGGGAGCAGGGGGTTTGTAATTTCGGAGGTGTCACGATTTCAGGTGTGCAGATTGAACAGTAAGGGTATCTTCTTTTTGGTGAGATTTATGGGATCCTAGTGCCTGCTCTTTGATGGAGTGGAGGCCTCTTGCAGAGGTGTATGGGCTTCTTATCACCGATTGTCTCTCGATCATGGAGTTGCATGCCCTCGTTTGGGAGTTCAAGTTGTTTAGGTGGAACATTGGTATGCCAAGGCCTTTTTAAAGGGACTAATGGGGGAGTTTTGGTCGTTTGTTGCTGCAGTATGACTCCTACCATCTGTACGTAGGTCTTCATTTGAGATGTCCTCTTTCTCTGATTCTTAATACTCATTGGGTATCTAAGGACCTAGAGGAGTGTTGGGTGTGGTGTCCGCATATTGTATGGACTACATGGCTTTCTTACAAGCTGAGGGTGTTTGTTTGGCTTGTCATTTACCAAGGGATTCTGTCTAAGGTCATTTTGGCCAAGATTGGTCTATTGGATGGTCTTTGTCCTAATTGTCAATGCTCGGAGACCATGAAGCATATCTTTTGGGAATACTGGTTTGCTAAGCATTGTTGGAGTTGGTTTGAGGACCATCACTCGAAGCTTCTTCAGGGTAGAGTGCATTGATGAGCTGCTCTATTTGGGGATGTCTATGCTCTTATTCGTGATGCTTTTGGTCTATTCGATGGTCTTTGTCCTAATTGTCAGTGCTCGGAGACCATGAAGCATATCTTTTGGGAATACTGGTTTGCTAAGCGTTGTTGGAGTTGGTTTGAGGACCATCACTCGATTGGGTAGAGTGCATTGATGAGCTGCTCTATTTGGGGATGTCTGTGCACTTATTCGTGATGCTTTTTTCGGCCTTTAGCATTACTTGTGGATAGTAATGTTATTTGTTTTATGGAAGCTTAGGTGTAAGTTTGTCTTCGAGCGGGAGGTTAGCTCTTTGTCTGTTTTTAGTTTGATGTGGAAGGATGAAGTTCGTCACCAGCTTTTGGTCAAAGAAGCTTTGTTGATCGAAGATTCCCAATCTTTGGATCGCACCAAGTACTTTACTTTTATTTCTGCTTTAGTAGCTCTTAGGAAGAGGTTATGAAGTCCATTGTATATACCCTTCCACCTTTTGTATTTCAGATTGTAAATATATTTCTGTAAACATAAGATGTATTTTTCAAAAAAAATGTTTATTTGCCTTTTTTTTATTTAAATTTCTTCAGCCAGAAACAAGGACTATGGTGCTGGATACATTTCAGAAATCATGAAATATTTCACGATTCTTCCCGAAATGCCGATTTCTTGTTTCCGGCGCTTGATACTATATTTCCAAAAAGTGCATACGACCCTGAAATGTTTCACAGGCATATCCCCGGTGTATCCTTTGTATCCAACTTCGAAACGCTGAATGGCGAATCAGGCCGCCTTGCCAGATTTTCAGGTAATGCAGATAAATTCCGATTAGACACTTTTTATGAATTACATCGTTGCCTTCTTGGCACTGAGGCAGTGGAGCTTACATGCTTATATGTTTCATTGGACATTTTTGGACTTGGTGAAAGTTGTGGCTCTTCACTACTTGTAATGATCTCGGGCACCGTTTCATAGCATTTTGGTGTCAATCTTGTATATGAAAGACATTGTCTAGCACATTTCACGTGCATGATGGGTAGTGCCAAGGGAGGGGTTCAATTCTGTCCAAGAAACTAATAAAGGAGCAGTTTCAGTAAAATGATAGATAGCTTCTGTAAGATGAGCTAGATAAGGTAATTTTATTAATGTCCAACCGTACTCCAAGGAATGACCACAAAAGTAGGTCAATGCCACTAAAAGAGTACACCCATTGTAATACAAAAAGTGGGAGTGCAGAAGCAGCTCCAATAGCTATGCTACCAGCAACAAGGAAAGATCTAAGAACATAGCTAAAAGACTTTCTCAGAGAAAGAATAAGAGACGAGACAATGAATATATGAATACATGATCGATAAACTCATCAAGAGCATGTCAAGAGGAGCTGGAACTAGAATCCGAGGCCAAAAGAGCGGGGGCGGGGGATGGGGAAGAAGAAGTCATCTCCACATCTGATTTCTCAATCACTGTGAAGGGTCTGATACACTGTCTGAGAAGGTCGTTTGGGGAGTACCCAGGGCTGAGGGGGTCCAGCTGTGTAATCCTGGGAGGGATCCTGGGGGGAATATCTATGAAACCTTTATTTTAAAAGCTGTTCTTTTCTACCTGTGGATAATACTTTAGTGGCCATGTCCTCCTTTTGGACTCTAGCTTACACCCTTCTTGAGAGGAATGTAAGCATTATCATTTTCACTGGAAGTATTGTGTTTTTATTTTTAAAAATTATTAAGGACATAAGTACTGATTGTATCTTCAGCAACAAGGGTCCCTTCAATTCTGTTATGCTGTCTAATATATTAAAGAGTACTAAAGGTTACACTTATTGTGAGTTATGTTTATTCCTTGACTCTTTCTTTGTTGTTTAAAATATGGTGCCTCCTTTAATATTGCTTGAATGTTTTGATTCTTTTCATGTAGTTGGATGTTTATGCTTGAATTGTGTCTGGAATCATATCTGTGGTTCTCTGCCATTTTGGTGCTTTGTTTTTGACATCGGGGATTCCATATGCAGGTTGATCTCTGCAGAAGGGAAGATGAGTTGGCATGGTAATTTGCAGTAACTTTTCTACAGTATATAGGATTTACTGCATTGTTCAGTTTCTTCATTATAGCTTGTGTGGTTATTATGCCTCTGGTAAACAAATTAATATCTGATTATATTATAATTGTTGTAGCAACGATAATACTGTAGAATTTGCAGTACAGATTGTAGCAGAGCACGACAGTGAATGCCTTATAAAATGCAGGTATGGCATGTATCTTGCTTTTCTGCCTCTGTTTTGGCCAGAAATGAAGTTATTTTGGGAAAATTTTTAAAATCTGAGAATTTATTGGCAATTTTAATAAGCTCTAATCCTCGTAAGTTGTAACTATGACCTATCATTTTTGTACAGGGTTGAAAAGACAGTTGACACTATTGTGGCAAAAACAGAGGATAGAGATTACATCATGGATTTGTCAGATTCTAGTCAGCAGCAGGTGCCAGATACAGGGGGAGAATTTGAATCAGATAAGCAAGTATATGATTTGTTAAAATCAAATTTGAGCTGCCACTCGGGGAATAGTAAGGGAGATTTAGAAATTTCTACCATAGATAACAAGTCCCTGAATGATTCAATATGTAAATATTTTAGAGAGTATTCAGAAGACGGTAAAAGCTTCAAATTATTCCTCTTAGAAGACATCATTACATTGACACCAAGTGCCAATATTGGAACGGCATCTTATGCAGCATTAAAAAGTATTTTATTGAACCTGAAGTCTGATTCTGTGGAGGAAAAGATATTGAAATCAATTAACCTATGTCTTGAAGAGAAAAGCAGGGATCCATATGCATTGGAATTTATGAAATCGGTTGGTATGCCTTTAAGTTTTCAAGGAAATGATTCCTCTGTACATATCAGGCATCCCAATGTAGTTCCGACGATAGGCATGCTTAGAAATTTTGAATATATGTTCCTTGTATTTCCAAAAGCTCCTTATACACTAGAAGGTATTTTACATTTCAGCCCTGGGGCATTAAATAATGATTGGCATGTCCGATTTGTTACATATCAAATACTCTCAGCCTTGGCATATATTCATAATAAAGGAATTGCTCATGGCAATTTGAACCCTTCAAATGTACTACTGACAGATACCTATTGGTGCTGGCTTGGTGGCTTTGGGGAACACTTTGTACAGAATGTAGGAGAGAACTTAGAAAAAACAAATTCATCCAGTGCTTTTATACACAAGAGGAACGTTTGCATAGAGACTTGTCCTTGTCAGACACTTTTCACAGAACTGAAGCTGTCATCATCCATAGACTGGGAATCTGATTTTAAGAGATGGTGGGAAGGAAAGCTTAGTAATTATGAATATCTCCTTACTTTGAATAGATTAGCTGGGAGAAGATGGGGAGACCGAACCTTTCACACTGTGATGCCTTGGGTTATAGATTTCACTGCAAAGCCTGATGTGATGTCAGAAGCTGGGTGGCGTGACCTTAGGAAGAGTAAATGGCATTTAGCAAAAGGGGATGAACAACTGGATTTTACCTACTCAAGTTCTGAAATACCACACCATGTTTCAGATGAGTGTCTCTCTGAACTGGCTGTTTGTAGCTATAAAGCAAGAAGGTTACCTTTGAGTGTGTTACGACGTACTGTACGGTCTGTTTATGAACCAAATGAGTATCCTGCTAATATGCAACGTTTGTACCAGTGGACTCCTGATGAATGCATTCCTGAGTTTTATAATGATCCTCGGGTGTTCTATTCCATTCATGCAGGAATGAATGACCTTGCAGTACCATCATGGGCAGCCAACCCGGAAGAGTTTATTTCATTACACCATGCAGCTTTAGAAAGTGATCAAGTATCTATGAATCTGCATCATTGGATTGACTTGACATTTGGTTATAAGTTATCTGGCGAGGCTGCCATTGCAGCAAAGAATGTAACTTTGTCAACTTCTGCACCTACAGTTCCCAGGTCAATGGGGCGCCGTCAACTTTTTACCAGGCCTCACCCAATGCGCAAATGTATTTCAAAAAGACCGCAAGATGCATGGAAAGGCTCAACAGATTTTGAATGTCAAATACTGGAAAGTACAAACGAAAGCGTATCCAAAACAATTTTCCAAAGTGTTCTAGATCCTGAAAATGTATCCCGTGATAGCAATCTTCATTCTAAAAGGGACTTTCTTTCAATGTCAGCATCTTTGGAAGAACTGGAAAAATTATCATTGTTCACTGAATCATCAAGGCATTTGTCTCCTTGCTATAGGCCTGTATTAGCGACTTCTCCTAATAACATTGCCAATCTACAGAGTTTGCTAGGATTAAAATCCCAGAAAAGAGTTGCAAAAGTTATACCTAGTACCTTTTCAGAACCTTCTTGTGGGGGATTAAACAAGTTTCTTGATTGTTTGGAAACTATTGAAGATGGAAGAGACAGGAACTTTCAAGATTTTTTACTTTGGCAAAACAAGTTTTCTAGCCTCAATTCGCCTTCAGAAACTTTGGCTGATGACATCTTTGCAGTGGGATGCATCATTGCTGAATTACATTTGCACAGGCCTCTATTTGATCCAGTCTCATTGGCAGCTTATATCAAGGATGGTATATTGCCAGAGTTGATTAAAAGACTTCCACCATATTTGCATCGCCTTGTTGAACTAACACTCCACCGAGATTGGAGAAGGTACGCTCCTGCAAACCTTTTTCTGTATCTCTGTTTGCATTCTGAGAATTAATTTTTGATACCGTGTCATTTTTTTCCCTTATAGGAGGAGATAGCCTTGGCACTCTTTAGTTTGCTATTATTACTTGCAGTACTTAAGTCACATTGAACTATTCTGGTCATGAGTGAACATTAATATAATTTCATTTCATTTCATTTTGACTCCCTCAAAAGTAATACAGATGTATATATTTAACCTGCTGACCCTGAAGGAAAAAGGGTTGGTTTCTGTAGTTTTAGGCTGATCGCCAGGTTTTCAAATGCAAAAATAAGGCAAAAAGCATCTCGAGTCCTGAAATAATCTCGAGTCCTGAAATAATACTTGTTAAATTTACTAATTTACAGAATCTTTTATTTTGGTGACTCAAGTGCCTGAGAAGTTGGATCTAGGAATCTCTGTTTTAAGTCACCCTTAAGCAAAAATTGGTAGATGTCACCTGAAACTTGACACCCACAATTATTCTGATTCCTATACTATTCTATATATTGTTGCTGAGCATCTGTGTTGGTTAGCTCCCAAAAATACGATCTTGGAATTATGCCACTCATTTTGGGGTGTTTGTTGCTTGATAAAGAGAGATGGGTGTTTGTAATTCTTCTACTTTAAGAGCACAGGCCTTCCTCTTTTACAAGAAATTCAATACTAGTTTTTTGGTTGAAATGCTTATACTTGAAAATGTAAATTATATACTTGTTTTCAGGGCCATTGCATGTGTCATGTTCTACATAGTGAAGATGGTTCTTTAACACCAAGAACGATTGTTTAAGACAAAAGGATCTTTTCTTGATAACAGATTGTTGCTGTCCTTATACACACCTACAAACATGGAAAAGTCTCAATCCACTTGGTGTGTCCTTGGAGGCACAATGCCTAAGTCCAAACCCACTTGTCACCTCGATTTGGACTTCTTCCGTCTAGGCTTACTCCTAGGGAAGCCAAGGGGGTAGACCCTAGTCACTATGTGAATTATTAAATGAATTCTAGGAGTTAATTTTAGTTTATTAAGGCAAGGGGGAACTAGCCTATATGACATGCAACAATGCAATGTGTTGCCGTCCTAATACACACTTGCTAGCGTGAGCTAAGTCCTGCTCACTTAGTGTGTCCTTGGAGGCACAATGCCTAGGTTCTTAATCCACACTGTCACCTTGACTAGAACCTCTTCCTTCTAGGCTTACTCCTAGAGAAGCCAAGGGGGGTTGTCCCTAAGTTGCTAAGTTAATTTTAGAGTTAAGTGTTCTAGGAGTTAGTTTTATTATTATTACTGTTGTAAGGCCAAAGGAAGGGTCGACCCTATGGTAATAAGCGGCAATGCAAGTGCAAAGTCCTAAGCTAAATGAGAGTCAACCCTTTCCCTAAGTCAGCTAAGGACTAATTGCCTAGGTGGGCACATTAGGGTCAACTATGTTTTAGGGTGTTTCGTTACAAAAAGTCTTACAATTGGATTAAACAAACTACCCCAAACTGAAGATTACTTTGAATTTATATGACTACAAAGTACTGCAGCAATCACAGGATATCTGGGTAGATATAGGGTGTATACAAGATACACAAATGTAAGTGTTAGACAAACGTACTTACAATGGCACTTACTCTGTTAGACTGTCCTTGGCTACAATCCTGACACTCAGAATCAGTGTGCCTCCCCCAAGTGAGGATGCTCAAAAACTTCATAAACTCACACACAAGCAATAATTGATTAATGACAGGATATTCAAGATAGTAAATCAATGTGTCGCATCCCAGCAACCCAAGAGATAAAGACAAATGGTTGCGATAGAGATAGATTAAACAAATGAGATTATCACCAAGTGTGTTTGCCCTGTCGATACATCTACTTCCCCAAACATACACAAAGTGATCTATGCAATAGTGTTCTGTATTTTTATTTTCCACCCCATAAAGCAAGATGTGTGTCTTAACCTGATTCCATAAAATAGCACTTGATTGCTCAAGATCTTGGGCTGGGAGTCTGACCTAGCTTCCAGGTCAGAGCCCGTCCTTCCTGCCACACAATGAAGTAATGATGCAGGGATCTCTAGCAGAATCAGGACGGTCCCATACACTTCCTAGGCATCCTCTTACGTTTTAGATGATGGAAAGGATGTAAAAAGACCCTGAGAGATGTTGCTAAGTGTTATTTAGGACCCGGTGGGTCTTTGGAATGTGTTAGGTGTTTTTATAGAGTTTTAGGCACTTTATTTTAGTTTTTTAACGTAGGGCCGTGGAAGCAAAAGTGTGTAAAAGCGAGTGCTTGAAAGGAAAGCTTATATCACCATCAACATGTAAAGATAAAGGAAATGACAGCATAATGTTTAAATCATCAATGTAAAGCATCACATGAAATGATTATACAAGATATTAGACATAGGCCTTAAGCCATTCACATTGTGATATGCTAGCAATTGAAAAGAGATTAAACTTTAAGCACTTATAAGATTTAACCATGAGTATGTGAGATGATATAAAATTGTGCTTTGCAGTGTGTTAAGATGTGTGAGCTTAAAATATTAATGAGTTAGAGCATGTAGCATGAGTGTTAAACCATCACATCTAAAACATAAACATCATTATCACATGTTGTGTCAAGTGTGTGTGAAACCCAGGAGGGCCGTGAGCATTTAAACCATGAACATGTGAATTATTTAAACCAAAATGTAAATGTATTATGTGCTTGAAATCAACAACAAGGCCGTGAGCTAAGGGGTGCCAAATGGCACTAGGCCGTGAGCATCATTTAAGTGTGTGATCAGTGACCATAAATGTGTGAAAGGACCGTGTGTTCAAGTAAGCGTCCAAACGTAGATTTAAAACATAACCATTTACCACATCAAGTTACGCTAAGTATGAGAAATTTAAAGATCTTGAAAAGATATAAACTTAGCAAAACAAAAACCATATACTTCATATGCATCAAAGATTAGCTAAATAACTTAAAGGTAAGAGATCTTAAGCATTTGAATCACATCTAAGGTATCTAACCATATATCATGAGATGTAAAAAGCATAAGCAAGATTACGGAAGAAATAAACTAGTAAGTGAAGGGCTATCTAAGATATGATCAGCTTAATGAATCAAATAGGAACTAAGCTAACAAGGTATTTAACAGTCCAAAGAATAGTTAATCTAAGTTACATATGATTTTAGGATCCCAAAGCTTAGAAATGGGAAACTTGGAAAGGAGAGAAGAGGGAGAGATGTTACCCAAAACCAAAGAGTTGTTTGGAGGCCTCCTAGGTGTTGTATCACGACACCTTCAAAATATGTCCTGCCAAAACAGCAAGCAAAAGCTTCTTGGAAATGCTTCTTAAAAACACAAATAAAAGTTCACGAGAAATTCGTGTATACCACGAGAGAATTTTCCAGCAAACTAAATATGATATAAGAATTTGATTTTATGACCTATCAAGAGTTAGAAATGCTATAGAAAATGAAAATGGAATGATAGCAATATGAGACGAAGAAGAAACAGCTAGGATTTTGAGCAAGCCAAGGTTGAAATCTACTCTAAAGTCTTCAAGCCTAACATGAGACAAACCTGCAGCTCAAACACAATGTAGATCTATATAGCAACATGAGTATGAGTTAGTTAGCATGTAAAAATCAGAACTAATTCATGATCCTACCTAATCATCCAATACATAAATCATCAACACTAATGTATATTTGATTTATCTCAATAAACTAATTTACCAAAGAATGCTTGCATATAAATCCCAAAATGAGAAAGGAACAAGATCCTGCCTCAACATTATTTTGATCCTGAGACTAATCTTAGAAATCCAAAATGTCCTCCCAAGCTTTCTTTATTATCCAATGAAAGAGCCAAACCGATTGAAGAACAGGCAATGATGTGAAGGAGTAGAGAATGGGATGATGGAAAACTAGTAGCATAACATTGCATACAATGAAAGGGTTCCAAAAGAGTGAGTGAGAGGTCTCCTAAATAGCTTGAGAAGCCAAAGAGAGAGACCCCTCTTGGATCTTCAACAAGTGTCAAGATCCAAGGGAAGAGACAACTCATGGAGAAAAATCACAAATGAGGAGAATGGCTTTTAGGTTGATGGGAAAGGAAAGAATGGTGAAGGATGGGATAAAACAATTAAAAAGGAAAAAAAAGAAGACAAGAGGCTTGCATTACCTAAAGGAAAAATGCATGTTTTTATTCCAACTTTTGAAGAGATGTTTCCATTCTTTAATTGTGAGATACTTTCCAAGGATAAAGCTTGGGGAGATGTGGGGATAGCACTGCATATAATAAGCTTAGAGGTGGTCCACCCTTTAATCAAAACAAAACTCAAAAAGATGAAACTTCCAAAAGTGGAAAAGCGTGTGAGGTTTTTGGGAAGGCATGGGGAGTAGCAGTGGGGGTGGGAAGGAGAGGCCCCACGTGCAAATTTCATCTTGTTGGATTCCCCAAAGGAGCGTGAGGAGTAGAGAGGCTGAGGTAGAGGGCGTGGAGTCCATTGAGGAGGTGAGGAGGTAATGGAGAGGGGCGTGAGTGCAAGAAGGTCCCGTGACAGAATTAAAGGTGGAATTCAAATTCAAGTGGAGAGAGAGGGGTGGCGTGAGGTTTAACCAACACATTGAGGTAGAGTGAGATGGAATGAAGGGTGTGGAAAGATAGAGACTGCAACTTTAGAGTGTGGGGTGGTTTTAAAATAACTTACAATGGGAGAGAGTGCAGTAAGCTTAGATGGGTGCGTGGGTTGAAGAGTGGGAGGGAGCATGATGCATTGAGGTGAAGTGGAGGCCGTTCAAATCAAGAAATGAAACAAAGGAGTATGTAAGAGGAAGAGTTACAGCTTTCATATAATGAGTTATTAAAATAAAAATATGAATCAAAAATGTGCTCACGTGGGAAAGGGTACAAGAGTTTATAAAGGAACTTTTTAATTAAATGTGGGTTTTAGAAAAGGTAGGTGGTGAGTAAAAGTGAATTTTAATTAATGGGGGACTAAAAAGGTAGGTGAAGGAATTGCAGGAATAGGTTAGGAAGGTTTAGGTGGTCTTTCTCATCACTGTTGCCTTTTACTTCACTTGATTAGGTCCACTATTACAAAAATTACAATTTCCCACGTTCTGGGTTTGGCAATTAAAAACACCATTTTTCCCGAAAAACTCCTAAAAAGACAAACAACCTAGCAAAACTTGTCCAGTGAGTTGAAACTTGGACCCACACCCAGTGGGGTCTCATTAGCTTTGAGTACAAATACCCCTATTGTAAATCCTGGGACCTAAGTTTTTTACATTAAATGCTTGAGAATTGGTGATTAATTAATCAATTGAGTAGTGAACAAAAAACCTAGTTATACTTGGCTGAATTCCTTGAAATTTAGCGTCTTTGTCTCATGGTCATTTACAACATTCTCTAAACAAGGTTACCAAAAAATGACACCATCAGAGCGCCTTCCACCAATTTGGAGGAATTATTGTTGGTGTGAAAAACTCAAGGGAAATTAGTCATGCTGAAAAGCCCAACTGATGACATGAGGATTAAAAAAACCCGATGAAAGGAACTCCTCCAATGGATCATCAAAGGTACCTGACCTATGCTATGATCCATGACTTAACAATATTAACCACGTATAGAAATTAGCAGTAATCAAAACACAAAATTTTGTCTTTGGAGCATCAAATGCTTGTGAATAGCTAACCTTTGACATACTTGCATCGATGATGCATATCTTCATGTACATGGAGTTCATGTAGATGCTGAATGGGCGGTCAACACAATGCATAGCTTAAATGAAAGTCAACGCTTTCCCTAAAGTCAACTAAGACTAGCAAGAGTTGGGCCTGGGGTCAATAAAGATTACAACAAGTAAAGGAATGATCTAAGTACAAATAAAGAATAACTTCACAAATTAAGATAAATGAAATATGATGACCCATTTAATTTAATAATTACCAAAGAATAAAGAATAGCTAGAGGAATGACTATACAATGTAGAGGCCAACTAATTGCTAACTTTGGAGGAAGTCAATGGAGGGAAAAACTCAAGGGAAGTCGGCCAGGAGCTTGTCTGGTCGACAACCTGAGGATAAAAAACCCCCGATGAAAGGAACTCCTCCAATGGATCATCCAAGGTACCTGACCTAACTATGATCCACGCAGACTTATTACAATATTAACCCACGTAGGGGTGCGGTAATCCCGCTTACAAAATTTTGTGCTGGAGCATCAAATGCCCAAGTAGAACCAAACTGTCTTTGACATACTTGCATCTGATGATGCATATCTTCATGGCACATGAGTTGACCCCCGTTGCTGAATGGGCGGTCAACACAATGCATAGCTTAAATGAAAGTCAACGCTTTCCCTAAAGTCAACTAAGACTAGTGCTTAAAGGTTGGGCTAGGGGTCAATTAAGATTACAACAAACAAAGAAATGATCTAAGTACAAATAAAGAATAACTTCACAAATTAAGATAAATGAAATATGATGACATTTAATTTACAACAATTACCAAAGAATAAAGAATAGCTAGATGACTATACAATGTACAAAGAATACAACTAATTGCTAATTTACCAATGAAATGAAAGAATACTTGCACAATAATCCAAAGCACTTGTTAGATCTACTTCACCAATGAAACAACAATTGAACTAACCACTTGAAAGATTTTGCAGATGTACTAAAGAAGAATTAGCTCAATGATGCATTCACCACAAAGAAACAACTCACAATCAAAGCTTAGATGCCCCAAAGGAAAGATGCACAACTTCTGAAAGAGGCACTCAAGGACCAGTGCGCAACTTCAAGGGAACAACAACTTGAAAGGAAAGCCACCAAAGGGACTAGTGCGCAACTTCAAAGATACACCATTCAATAATAGATATACCCAACTGAAAAGTAGATGCAAGAAAGATAGTACTTGAAAGAAAAGTTGCAGGAAAGTAAAGATTATACCCAACTTAGATTTAGATTATAGATTTGAAACATAAATTATGTGAGTAAATTTTAAGCCTTGATTAAGTGAAGTGAAGTTGCAAGCCTAAACTAGGTGACTTCCCCTATACTCTTACCGCTTTGGCCAAAATGATTGCTGGGTGCTCAATAAGCAAGGAAAACAAGGCCTTACCCTAGCTCCACAGGTCAACCTGTAAAACTTGGCCGCTCAACAAGGGGGACACCTAGTGCCGTGAAGTCATCCATGACTTAGCATCCTAAGTAGCCTCCACAAGCCTCCTTTTTGGTGGTGAAAGTTGTACCAGTAAAGGGTGCTCTACTTAAACTAGATAGATTATCCCTCCTAAAGCTACAAGTTGATTGATTAAGCAATGAGATTACTTGTATTAAAAGTGCTTAAGGAGATAGAGCTTCCAGATAAATGAAATGAAAAATGTGCTTATAGATCCAACTTAAACAAATTGCAAAAGAAAGAAAATGCTTCCTCTAAGATTATACAAGATATTAAACAAATGTAAAGTTGCTTCTAACTATGTGAAGTATTAACAATGAACTTTAAAGAAGATAAATGAAACTAGAAGGCATGCACAACTATTAACAATTTAACATATGAGACAAGCCTTACAATACTGCATGGGTGGCTAGGCCAATCCTCTTTGCAGGGTGTAGGCAAAATAAATTCGGAAAGTAAATGAACTTGAAAAACAACTAACTACTTGCAACCTCAACAAAGGCACAAGATGGAGGACAAGCCTACCGGTTTCGTTCCCAAGTGGGTGAATGAAATAAAAAATAACTTGAAATGAAAAGCAAAAGATCCTAGCCTCTCAACCTTGCCTTAAGGGCAAGTGGGGCAAACTTAAAATGCAATAACAAAACTAAAAATAAATCTAACTTCTAGCCTTACGATTTTGCATGGGTGGCTAGGCCAATCCACTATGCAAGGTGTAGGCACATTAATGAAATAAATTGCAGAAAATTGAAACTTAGAAAGAAATGCAAGCCCAAGAGACTCTCTCTAGGCGTGCTTACAATGATAGAAGAAGAGAGAAGAGTTGGGTGAATAATACCCCAACTTGGAAGGTATTTTCTTAAAGTTTTATGGCCCCAAATGGGCAGCACCTCTTCTTTTCTGATTCAAATCTGCAAAAAACTAGCAAGCAAACTTGTTGGAAAAGCTGCAAAAGTAACCAAAAAACTCAAATAATTTCTGTTAGTAATAACAAAAATTTTCCGTGTAAAAAAATCAACAAGCAAATATATTTAAATAACCTATTCAAGAGAGTTAGAATGCCCAAAAATGAATGGAAATGTACAGAAAATTAGAACAAAAATTTAAAGAGGCTTGAGTTGGGTTAAGGGACAATTTCCAGATTTGAAATTTGTCCACAAAACCCTTGGGTGACCTGCAAATCTTGTGAAACAAAGCTACAAAGAAGAGAAGAGGTGAGTAGATCTTAATGATAAAACAAAATACTTTGCTAAATCACAACAAATACTCACTAGATCTACAATACTACTACCATAGATCTACCCAAGCAAAATAATTTGCTTGGACTTTCTTGATCCAGATGGATGTCGGTGGCCTCCCACCTATTCCAACCGCCTCATTTAGACAGTTTTCCAGTTCGACAAAATTTTCCTAGTTTTCGCATCCCTGACTTCCGGGGCCGTTTTGAGGCCCTAAACAGTGTTTTTAGGGCTCGCCACAAACAATATGTGTAGTCCTGGGATAGATCTTTCCAACGGGCTATCGTGCGTCTAAAACGAAGATCGTATGCAAAAGTTACGACCCCGGGAAGTTGATGTACTAACTTACCCAAACGGGGCCCACATGACTTTTGGTGCTTCATCTCCTAGGGTTAGGTTTTTGGATGTCTAGGGTTTTTGACATTCCTGTTTATTGTAAAAAGGATTTGAGAGCCTCATTGTAATGATCTGGTGGCGAATGAGCGCAACCGTCACATCTATTTTCAGAGATAAGTCGCCACCATTCTAGCAAGCTTGTTTTCTGCAACATTTTACAGTTTCAACTTATTTTCTTATTGAATAGAAACCAGTTTTATTGTATATATGTTATTATGTGTTAAGCTTCTTTTGATAATAATCTGTATTCATTTCGTTCTGCTCATAAAATCTGGATTAGTGGTATCAGAGCGGTCTGCTCCTTGTCGTTCTTAATGCATGTCCCCAAGGAGGTCAGGGTACAAAGAATTGGGTCTCGAGCTTGTTTCTCTGGAGGACAAAAGCTCTTGCACGCCTAAGCGACCTCTCATGGCGGGAGAAAAGAAAGACGATGGGACAGGAGATTCGTTCAAAATGTTGCTCGAGGAAGCCCTCATGCACAAAGGAACGAGATGATGGATAGTTTTGCGCAAATCCTTTGGCGGCTACAAACAAGAGACGTGATCTTTCATGTGTCATGTCTCTTCATTATTAATCATTAGTTATTTATATTATTAATTATTATCTATTTATACCTATTTATATGTATTTTTATGTTCATAACATTGCCTTTCCCTTAAAAATGCTTTGTCCTCAAAGCATACTTATGGAAGATTTATATCTTTCTCTAGCTTGTAATATTGTGTCCTGATTCTACATTATTGAGCTAGTGATTGTTGAGGACCTGAGTTGATAGGATCTTCTAATCGTTGAGCAGAACTGTCGAATTGTAAAAAAGTCTGCCCACCCTAATTCGATCTTCTGTGAAACTAGGTGTTTATAGGGTTCTCGTCTTGAATAATATTGATATTCTGACTGGTTAATATATTTGCTCTTATGATTTGGATGTCGATATGGAGTTCTTATAATATTATTTCCTTTTATCATACTTGTAGCATTTTGTTCTTTTAACTTCGATATATGATTTTCTTCATGCGTCGATGTTACCTTGTTAATGGTTGAATTTTGATAAGTAAGTATATTTGGATCTTCTATCATTTGTACTTCACGTCTGATGTTGTCTTTATTTTAGTTTATTTTGTAGCTTCTTGAGCGATACTTTCTTCATTACCTAATTTGTTGATATCTTTAATGTCTGGATTTTCAAGTTTCTCTTCCTTCAACTTTCTGATTTGTTCTAGTAGCTACCGATTAAGGTTCTTCAAATGAGAATTTTCTTCTTCTTTCTCTGAGAGGTTCTTCTTGAATTCTTTTTCGAGATCCTCTTTTTCTTGTTCTAATTTTTTTCCATATTGCTTCGTAACCTTAGCCTTCTTGATTTGGGCTAGTAATTTTTTTTGGTGGTTTTTTAAACGAGAAATTTCTTCGTTTTTTTCTTGATTCCTGGGCTTTTTTCCTAGTTGCAGTAGAATCTTCTTTTTTCTTTTTTGATATTTTTTTTAATATATTTTCTTATCTTCTTGATATATGGGTCTATCTTTCTTTTAACTTTTTTTTTTTCTTGCAGCGAAGTTATATATATATATATATATGATAGTTCTTGAATTCTTATTGAATTTTGCAGTGGACTGATTTATTTCCAATATAATTTTTTGGACAGTGAATGGCCAAGGGCCTAATTGTTGAGATTTGTCCCTTGGGAGGTGTTCCCCATGTGCTTTTGACCTCCTTAGCACATGAGGGAAGGACATGACACTTTGTACCTTGTACTTTTGTCTATTTTCACTTTGACTTTGGTTAAAGTGAAATTTGGTCACTTTTGGATAAAGTAAGTATTAAATCACTTTGGGGTGATTTTGGAGACATAAGTGGACTTAGGAAACTTAACCCAAAAGTGGGTTTATGATATAGAGTTGATTGGTGAGATCTCATCCATTCATTTGATTTGATCTCAACCATTCACTCTTAGGTTTCTTTTGGAGTCTATGAGGGGCGCAAAGGAGAGAAAGGAGGACGCATGTTCATGGAGAGTTTTGCTCATGAGGAGAGGAGAACTCAAGCTATGGAGATGAGATCAGTTGCATGAGGGAGCTTGGAGGAGGCCGCTAGCTTTCCTTATGGGAGGCTTGGAGCAGCTTGCTTCATTATTTTACTGGAGCTA